>JAQGAK010004153.1:0-12901 GCA_034696945.1 Lipothrix lubbocki
TGACCGCCAACGAGCCTTAAATGTTGGGGAAATACGCGACAACAGTCCTTAGCATGTGCAGAATAGGAAAATAGCACATCTGCAAAGGCAATATTCCACAAAACTAACGTAGCGCTTATGCAAATTAGCTGAAAAGTAACATAGCTCCTATGTTGGTTTAACCAACGAAATGCTTCACAACTGTAAAGTTGTTTCCACCCGTGGTAGTACAGAACTGTAGCGAGAGAATTTCAGGATGAACGCATATTCTTGTATTACATTCACTGTTCACAGAAGTTTCTGATATTTTTACAATTAGAATGAATGCCTAAGGTTGCTTTTTCATTCTCCGTCAAAAATTGGAAATGTTGGGAAGACAATAGACTTTTAATTTGAAATAGGTTTCATTGGTCTTAATACATTCAGCTGGTTATAGGCAGAATTTTGCTTCGACAGCATAACCCGTCATTATTGAAACATTTCGTAAGACAAATATTTCAAGGGTGGCGCAGGTTCGCAGTTTGAGATGTTTTTTATTTCAGTCTGTTTAAACAAACAACAGGAAGTCCATACATGGATTTATAGTGGCTGCTCAGATCCTTGAGTGACATAAACGACAGTTGGCAAGCAACACATTCATAAGATCGTTCCCGCGCGTGGAGTTTTTTATGTCTTTTTAAAGCTGACATGTGGCGAAAGTCTACCGCATTCAGAGCATTTGTAATGTTCATATAAAAACAATAGTTTATTTTGCACGTAAATTTTTAGCATCTAATTAAAGACATTTAAACTCCATTAGGAGAGAGAGCGGCGAGGAAAAAGGCACAGTAAAGAGAAACGGTAATATTCACAAAATTAAGAAGTAGTTAGTCGGTCATAGGCACGACGACCTCAAAAAGGACCACAAAATTGCAAAATTAAAAAAATCTTGGCGTAATAGATAAGGAAAACTGCCACACCCTACAAAAAAATCAAGACAAGATGCGTGTTGCTACCAAGGGAAACTTTTGGCACAAGCAAGAATTACATTGACGAGCTCGAATAACAAATCAGGACTCGTGTGGAGTCATAGGGTGTGTTACAAAAGCGTACGGGATAGTTGGGAAGTTCCCAAAGCGACAAATACAGAAGCGAAATTGGCATGCTCTCGCAGCAAAAGGCAATAAATTTCTTTGGATTTATTTGTATACAGCTTGGGAAACTAGAAACTACCGTAACGGCTATTAACCCACTTGGCAGAGAAGTCAACGAGTGAAGAAATACTCATGAATGATAACTAAAATTCTCTACACGGAATGTAGGCCAATGGACTCATATTGAAATCAAATAAGGCAACAATTCCAGTTGAGAAGTGGTATCACACTTCAGGCTTTCATGACAACCAACATAACAAATAAATTCTGGCTCGGTTAGAGATTTCGTGTTCTCACATGAGCGGAGTTTCACAATTATGTTTACTCGTTCTAACGGATTGGCTCACTTTGATTTAATTATCACACGCCTCATTCCTGCTTCCTTATTTCGAATATTTAAATTACAACATTATAAACAATGTTGCAGACCCTCAAGTAAGTAGAACTTCACAAATGAAAAGGGTGATCTACGCTTATTTCAGAGATTTCTTGTAAAAATGACCTCATGAAGACGAGTACTTTTGGGCAATTGTGGTTTATAAGTCCACTATTTCATAGTGTTATGGCAACATGTGTTGTCGGAGATGCTTGATGTTTCTACAATTTTGTCCACAGGTTAGAAATGCTATTCGAAAAAAGACATAAAGCCAATACACGTCAAACCCGATGCCAAAATACCCACCAAATGCGATAAACACCGAATCAGTGTAACAACCCTATATGTAAATATTTTTAAATATTTCTAAATGGAAAGAGGTATAAATTAATTTCCCTATTATTCCCCTACTAAGTACATTATTCGAAATCCGATTTTACCCCGGTTATGTAAACCGGAATTTAAAACATTTAAGTAAATAGAGGTTTGTTTACAAAATATTAATACCTTCCCTAGGTTATGTTTTTAAAATCATTTCTTACCTGGGTATTAGGCCACCAAATATTATTAAATAATTCTAATATAGGTTAGTTTAAAAACGTAAATGTAAATAAGCACTAAGTTATATAGGTGATATATCTACACTGGTTTTCATTTATTGCATCAGTTCTTCCTCAGGTAATAGGACACCGAACTCAACTATCGTAACAACGGAAGGTTAATTTTTAAACGTGTTAAACGTGTTTTAAACGTTTTATTATACGTGATATAACTACTTGTTTTTATTTATAAAACCGATTCTTGTGGTTATGTATCCAATTATGTTGTAATAACAACCCTTTAGAGGTTAATGAAATTCAGTTAAATAATACCCGGGTAAGGGCCGTTTTTATAAATTAAACTTAATGCATGTATATCACATTATTTAGAGCTTATTTACATTTAATTTTAGGAGTCAATAGTTTTCCTCATCCAGGGCTGTACAGATTTACCCTTCCACGACCAAAGCGCTTTCAATAAAACGGAATTTGCTTCCGCCAGAGTAGTAAATATGACAAGTATAAAGATTATTGACATAAACATTATTATTAACTTGTAAAGAACATGATTCCAAACCCACGGATAAAAGTTACGGCACAGTAAATGGTCGTTGCCATCAGCAGCCATTCATAAACAGACAAGAAAAAATGGCTGTACAACTCCTGAGACGCTATTTGCAAAACCTGTAATTGCTGGTAACATTTAATAAACATACACAGGGACCTCAAAAGTTAAAAACTATAATATATTGCCCTGTTTAATCCCTGTATAAGTATATGTCAATATGTTATGTCAATAAGTATTTGACTATACTGAGCGGTGTATCCTTGTGAACAAAATCTTCGACTGTATCAGAGCTGAATTTTCATTTGTCGTGTACTTGAGCACTATAACCATTTGCAAACTTTTTCATTTCGGCTGTTTGAACTAGGTATATATATAGATATATACCTAGTTCGGAAAGCACTGAAGTATTTAAATGTAATTGCACAAATGGGAGATGCAAATTTCATTGTAAAAGCTCCTTATGAATTATTGTTCTCAACGTGGTTTTCAACGTCGTGTTGTGCTATTCAATTACACCTTGGCAGCGCGGTGAATAAATCGTGCTAAATCTATGTTCAATATTTAGTCTGGCCAAGAATTATAGTAGCCATTTAGCTCAAAATCCAGTAGCATTATTTGTTTGGACTTGTTCGATTAAACCAAGATTTGCCAATACTTGTTAGATGAGAAAATTTGCTGTTGTTTGTGCTGACGTTTTTTATACGCTTGTAATATTGATAATTAACTTTCCACGCTTTAAGGTTTTTTTTCACGCTCAGCTTCTCTAATCGGCTTTGTAGTGTCCATAGTGATACATTTGAACAGTCTTTTTAGTGAATTTATAGGTTAGCACAAGCCTGTAGCTTTGCCATAATGTCAGTTAATAGTTTGGCGCACTTTAAACTGTATATATATGTCTTTTGTTGTCTTATTTATGATACGAGATTGTGTAGCCGCTATTTCTGAATGTGAAGTTGAGGTAATAATAGAATTTAGGGCTTCTGTGTTTTATAGTGTTTAAACTTGTTTCATTATTATCTAGCTTCTCCTTTTGCTGGCTTTGACCAGATATTCCCCAATAGTGTTGGCCTGCAGCATCAAGTCAAAGGGCGTCACAAAGGAATGAGTTAACTCAAAGTTAAAAAAGAGAATTTGTTGTTTTTAGAGAATTGGTCACTCTCGCTTTTTCTGTTTCATCTCTGTCGTAGATTTATACTGATTATTTTTACTGATATCGGAGTGGGTTTGGGAACCTGCGTTTGGTTAACATGCTAATAACGACTTTATAAGGCGTTTCGGAAATTGCATCGAGTTTCGAAAATTTTAATTTCTTATGGAAATTAACATGCAAAATTTTAATGCAGACGTGGCCCCCCCTACTAACATAAATTGACTTTTTACATTTGGGGGGCTATAACTCGATAAAGAGGGGGAACCCGCACGAAAGAATTGCGGGTTATGTGTACCTTACTAAATGTCTACTTCGTGTAAAAATTTCAAATCTGTAGCTGTGCGGCACCTCGAGAATGTAACTTGTTAGATTATGTATCGCAGTTGTCTAACGTCAGTAGTGCATTTTTACGCCAATAAAACACTCCGCTCCACCGGAATATGACAGAAAGGATTGTTTTTGAGTTTCGCCAAACTTCCGGGCCACCAAGGAATTGTGGCCAAATACGAATTGTTTTTTTAAATTTATTGATCTATAGGCAGAAATGCTCAATAATTTTACGAAGTGGCGTGTTTATCGTTTTTTAGAAAACCATAAATAAAATAAGAAGGCTTCTTTCCATAAAAAGAAATTCCGCAGGCAATGATTGCTATAAGATTTTTAAAACTGTTACAAAACTTCACAAATGATAATCAAAAAAGGTCATTTCTTCAAAATATACGACCATATTACAAGTGTAACAGTTTCAGGGTTACTGGCAGGCAGAGTCCGTAAAGTTCAAAAAGCATTATAATCGTGAATGAAAAAAGTTTTTTTCCTCAATTGTTCATCCTATCGAAATAATTGATCACAACATTCCTTTGAACTAAAAATCCACAAAGCAACAGCAAATTTGAGGCAAATTACCTGAAATAAAAATGTGAAAAGATATAGGAATAGAAAATTTCTTTAGAACCGGGCTTTTTAGTGCCGGTAATTTTAAAGTAGAAATGTGTATTTTTAGAAATGACGTACCGCAAACGAATTTTCAGTCTATTCAGGCTAACAACAGGCAGTCCATGGATGGATTCATAATGGTTGCTCGGATCTTTGAGTGACATGGACGACTGGTGGCAAGCGGTGCATTGATAATGTGTATTGTGCACGCATGTGGAGTTCTGCATGTTTTTTCAACCCTGGCAATAAGCAAAAGTTTTTACCGCATTCAGAACATTTTCAGAGATGTGGAAAATATTCTAATTTGTTTTCTCAAATACTAACTATATATTTTTTTTAGCTGCAACAATTACTTATACTAAATAAAATATTTGCATTTGATTTTTCCGGAATACAATAATTACCAAATACAAATATTCCTGAATTCTCTAAAATATTCAAATACAAATATGTACTATTTGAAATACCAAATACTTTTTTGCAAACACTTATTTTAAACTTGAAAAAAACAAACCTTTATCTCATGTTTTTATATTTTTGACATCGCACGCGGTAAAATTGATGCTGACAATACACAATAATACGTACAGTGACGTTTTTTCTGTCAACCTCCAATAAACTACAGATTTTTCTAAAATCTGAAATTACTGTACGTATAATACATCAACCAAATAATAAATGAAAAGTGCAAATTTAGTTTCAAATTAACAAATTTCAAAAGTTTTCAAATTTTAAACCCCATTTTTCCAACATAATAAAAGCGGTTCCTGTAAAAAAAGTATTTGTCAATCTATTTATATTTTAAATACTTTTCCATATTGCTTGCATTGAAAATAAAATACCACATAATCACATGAGTTGTATTTTACAAATACTAAATACTATTCGGCGCCGCTGCAAATAATAAATACAAATAATAAATACTTAAAAGTATTTGAAATAGTATTTTGCAAGTAAGTATTTGAAAATACTCCACATCTCTGAAAATTTGCACGGTTTACCGCTTGTATGTATCTTTTTGTGCTTGTGTAAATTCTTGCGGTCTGAAACTGTCTCCCCACAGATTTTGCATTTGTATGGTTTCTCACGGGTATGCCGCCGCATGTGCATGTTTAGTCTAGTGAAACGGGTAAATATTGCTACAGGTACATATGTGAGGTTCTTCCCGTGTGTGAGCTCTTTGGTGGGATTTTAGGTAAGGCGTTGGCGTTGCACTTGGGACATTTGTGTGGATTTTTATCCGAGTGGGACCTTTGGTGAGTTTTCAGGCTTGATAATTAGAAAAACGTTATACAGTGGAACCTCGCTATAAGACACCTCCATATAAGAGAATTCTCTCTATAAGAGATCCATGGAGCTCGCATGTCATACAGGGTTATATGCATACGAGCCCTCTTTATAAGAGAATTTCTATAGAAGAGGCAGATTTTGGTGACTTAGAGCGTTCTCTTATAGCGAGGTTCCAGTGTATCACATTCAGCACACTTGTATGGTTTTTCACCAGTATACATTCTGATGTGTGACTGCAAAGAGCTGTTTTGAGTGAACGCTTTGTCACAATATCTGCATTTGTAAGGTTTTTCGTTGGTGTGAATCCTGATGTGCGAGTCTAAATTTTGTAGCATGCGGAATGCTTTGCGACAAAATGTACACTTGTACGGCTTTTCTTCAGTATGAATTTTTTCATGCTCTCACTAAACTCTCCCTTTAATTAAGAATTCCTTTAAAACAAACTAATTCTGGTGATGTGTAGCGTTCTCTTAAAGCGAAAGTTCAGTGATGTAAAAATATTAAGGTGTTCAAACTAAATTGTCAATAACCGCAGCAAAGATGCCACACTTTTAATTGTATTTCAGTGAATGTTAATGCAAAACTGAATTCGAATGACCCACAAATATTATTGTAATTACATTGTTTTGAAAACTTTCTAAAATGTTTATTTGTAGAATAATTTCGCACGGCGCGTTTGCATTCTAAATTTAAATAATCAGAGTCCATAAAGTATAGTTCAACTGTGTTGTATAGTTTCTGAAACATTCTAACATCTTTATATTCAGAATGAATGCTTTTAAGGCTGCGTTAACCTTCTGCTGTAGAAATTTTAAGTGTTAAATTTCCACATGTTGTTTATTTTCATGTATAGAGGAACTTTTATATTTTCAAGGTGAGGAAGTCTGCAATTGTTTGATCACACTGACCACAAATCAAATATGGCTATCGTTATTTGTTTCCCTGCGTCAAACGCACTCGTGAATAAACCTTGTTTCTAGAACAATGCGCATTTGTGAGCTTTATCATTTTGGTTTTGATGCGGATATGCAAGAATGTATGTATTATATTTATTATTGTTGACAATTTAAATAAATGGTAAAAATTATTTGAGGAAGCAGGAGTAATTTATTATTAGGTTATAACATTTCAATAATTTGGGGTTTTCCAAGCCATTTATTGATATGAGATTAGATCAATATATCTGATTTTTAAAACTATTATATAACAATTTGACAAACGATAAATGACAAAATTTCTTTCCCTAAAATATACGACATTGTTACGAGTAATTTTAAACGTTTCACGTTTATGTGAAAGCCGAGTCCAGATGTTTCCAACGTGCATTACATACACGCTTGGATAAAAATTGTTTTCTTTCCGAAATTGTTTATTCTATCGAAGTACTTGATTTGTTAACATCGTTAGGATAACAATTTCCTTTACTCAAAATCCGCAAAGCTGCGGCAGGTTTGCTGGAATTTACCTGAAATCAAAAAGTAAAGAAGTTGTAAGAATTCTTTCTTACAACCGAACATTTTAGTGTCGGACATTCTGAAGGATAATTGTGTATTTTTGGAAATGACTTACCGCAAACGATTTTTTAAACTATTCAGACTAACAACAGGCAGCCCGTGTGTGCAATCATAATGGCTGCAGAGATCCTTGAGTGACAAAAACGAATGGTGGCAAGCGGTACATTCATAGGATTGCGCACGCATGTGGAGTTTTGCATGCTTTTTCAACCCTGACAATAGGCGAAAGTCTTCACCGCATTCAGATTATTTGTAAGGTTTCTCACCTGTGTGTATTCTTGTGTGCTTGTGTAAATACATGCGGCCTGAAAATGACTTACCACAAATTTCGCATTTGTATGGTTTTTCGCCTGTATGCCGCCGCATATGAATGTTTAGTCTATCGAAACGGGTAAATAGTGCTTGACAAACAGTACATTTGTAGGGCTTTCCACCTATAATGTGAACTCTCTGGTGTGTTTTTAGGTTAGGCATTTGGTTAAATGTCTTATTGCATACGGGACATTTGTATGGTTTTTCACCCGTGTGCAATCTTTGGTGAGTTCTCAGGTTTGATTTGCGGGAAAAAGTTTTGTCGCATTCGACACACTTTAATGGTTTTCCACCTGTATGCATTCTGTTGTGAAACTTTAAGTAGCTGTTGTGAGTGAACGATTTATCACAATATAGGCATTTGTAAGGTTTTTCTCTTGTATGAACCCTAAGGTGGATGTTTACATGTTGTGGTCTGCGAAATACTTTTTGACAAAATGTGCACTTATACGGCTTTGCTTGGCTATGAATTCTTTCATGCTATTTACTAGTGCTATAATAAGAGAATTTCTTTGCGCAAATTCCACACTGATACGGTTTTTCTTTGGTGTGAATTACCTTATGCAGTTTAAGGTTGGATAATTGATTAAACGCAGCTTTGCACTCGGAACACTTGTGTCTTCTTTCATTTGTGTGAATTAGTTTATGGGTACTTAGATGGCCTGATTGAGTAAAAGCTTGATCGCACTTTGAACACTTGTATGGGTTTTCTCCCGTGTGTATTCTACAAGGATCTTCAAGTTTCCGCTTCGTAAAAAAAGTCCTTTGACACATTCCACATGTGTGAAGTAGTTTGTTCATGTTGGGAGACTATTAATTCAGAAGAAACAAGTTCACAATTTTGAAATAGAAAGGTAGCACAAAACCAACGTATATTTTGATTTTACGATAACACGAACGTTACGTGTTTTTGTTCTTGTTTGCTATGAAGATCCCATTTTAATCTTAAAATGTGACTTTTTCTAAAATAGGACGTTTTCAGGCTTACAGAACTGGCGTACATACTAGTAAAAGTTTAAGGGTGTTCGAATAGAATTGCCCATAAACTCACAACAATTTGCAACGGTTTTAATGTTGTTTCAGTGCATCTTGATGCAGCACTGCACACGAAAATTCGTTGAACGTCACTATATTACATTGTTTGCGGAGCTTTCCAAAATCATTATTTTTAGAATCATTGCTTAAGGCAGCGTGTACATTCTAAAATTTAGGTATTCCAACTCTTGAAAGTGCAGTTCTTTTAGGGATGGTACATTATTTTCAAAGGGAAGAAGTCTAAAATTGTTTAGTCACGTCGAACAAGACCAAACCGTCAACCTTGGTAAATCCACATAGTCCACAATATGAATGTCGTTTGTATTTGTAAATTACCCGCGAATTGTGGCGGAGTACGTACCCGATAAATTAAAGACACCAAGTGCTGTCTAAGCGCGAAGTCTATGAAATACTATTTGAGCAAAGAACAAGCAATTTATAATTTGATGCCAAATTTAAGTATGTCGCAGCTTAGATTCTGTAAAGTAGTTGTCAAACGTTTTCATTTTAATTCATTTTGTGTACGCAAATAAAACACTCCGCTCCACTGGAATATGAAAGAAAGGACTGTTTTCGAGCTTCGCCAAAGTTCCACGCCACACCGGTCACCAGAGAATTGTTGCAAAATACGAATTATTTTTAAAACATTTTTGATCTACAGGCAAAAATGCTCACAAACTTTACGAGTACATAGCATGTTTATCGTTTTTTTAGAAAATCAATAAATAAAATAAGGTCTTTTCCCGTTGAAGAAAATGGTTACGGAAGAGACACGGTTTCACAACTTTTGACCGTCCACCATTTGGTAAATTTTGAGTCCATCGTGACGAAACTTCCACCTTTTGATTTGAAAACAACGGTGACAACATTTTTTAAAATATTTTTTCAAAACGGTTTTTTTGACACAATCCGAATTTGTGGAGTTTACTGATGGTAACTACGTTAAATTTTCAGGTAAATTTAGAGGTAAATATTTCAATAAAAAGGAGTTAGCGATACCTTAATCTGAAGAATGTTTTGGCCGGACAACGTTGTGCATGTGCTTGCCCGATTGAATGATATCAAAATAGTAAGGTCACAAAATGATTATAAATTTTCGTTTTAAAACAATGTTAGTATTGTTTACCATGACAAAAAACTTATTTGATTTTCAATTGACAATTTATTAGGCCTTAAAAAGGAAATACTTAAATAGTTTCCGGTTTAAGCAACTCATTTGGCATTGTCCTATCTAAATACTAACATAATAGGTTTCATGCTACTAAAAATTGCAATACGAATAATTGAAAAACTTCAAATATATTTGGTTAAACAGTCACATACAGAATTACACACACAGCTGACGCAAATATTTCCTAGTTAGCATTAAAGTCATTTCTTCAAAATATACGACCACATTACAAGTTTAACAGTTTCAGGATTATCGACAGGCAAAGTCTATTTAGTTCAAAGTGCATTAAAATCATAAATAAAAATAATTTTCTTTCCTAAATTGTTTATCCCATTGAAATAATTGTTCACAACGCTCCTTCGAACTGAAAATCCACAAAGCACCATCAGATTCGCAGCAATTTATCTGAAATCAAAATTTAAAGTGATAGGAATAGACTTTTATTTTTGTTAGAGCCGAGCTTTTTAGTGCCGGTCTTTTTGAAGGGCAAATGTGTAGTTTTGGAAATGACGTACATACCGCAATCGAATTTTCAGTCTACTGAGACTAACAACAGGCAGTCCATGTGTGCAATCATAATGGCTGCAGAGATCCTTGAGTGACATGGATGAATGTTGGCAAACAGTACAATCATAAGATTTTGCAAGCATGTGGAGTTTTGCATGTCTTTTCAACGTTGGCAATTGGCAAAAGTGTTCACCGCATTCAGAGCATTTGTAAGGTTTCTCACCCGTATGCACACGTATGTGGCGGTGTAAAATTATGCGGTCTGAAAATGTCTTGACACAAAATTCGCATTTGTATGGTTTTTCGCCAGTATGTCCACGCATGTGTATGTGGAGTCTTTCGGAGCTGGTAAATAATTTTTGGCAGATAGTACATTTGTATGGTTTTTCCCCGGTGTGAACTCTTTGATGAGTGTTCAGGCTTGATTTTTGGGGAAACGTTTTATCACATTCAAAACACTTGTATGGTTTTTCACCTGTATGGATTCTGCTGTGTGACTTCAAGTTGCTGTTTTGAGTGAACGCTTTGTCACAATATCTGCATTTGTAAGGTTTTTCTTTTGTATGAATCCTGAGGTGGATGTTTAAATCTTGTGGTCTGCGAAATGCCTTTTGACAAAATGTGCACCTATAAGGCTTTTCTTCGCTATGAATTTTTTCATGGCTTTTAATATTTCTAGAATTGGATAATTTCTTTTTGCAAATTCCACACTGATAAGGTTTTTCTTTTTTGTGAATTGCCGTATGACGCTTAAGGTCTATTAACATCTTAAAGGCAGTTTTGCACTCTGAACACTTGTGTCTTCTTTTATTTGTGTGAATTAGGTTATGGGTTTTTAGATTCCCTGACTGACTAAACGTTTTATCGCACTTTAAACACTTGTATGGTTTTTCTCCTGTGTGCACTCTACAATGAACTACAAGTTTACTCTTATCAGAGAATTGTTTTTGACACCATCCACATGTGTGAAGAAGTAGTTGGTTCATGTTGAGAGATTGGTTTTTCGGATATTATTAATTCGGACGAAACAAGTTCACAGGACCTTCAGTGGAATGTTGTGGTCACACAATGTCTTAATTGTGATTGCAAGTTTGAATGTTGCTTATATTGGAATAGAAAGGTAAAACAAAACGAAAGTGTATTTTAATTTCACGATTACCGGAATATTATTTGCAATAAAACAATACTTTACTAATTTTAAATTGTCAATATACTTAAGCCTATAATAAATCAAATATGTATTTTTGTTATTGTTTAGTGTGAAGATCCCGTTTTAGTCTCAAAATGATGCTTTTTATATAATACGAAGGTTTCAAGCTTACAGAACTGGCGTACATACTATGTACTAAAAATATTATGATGTTCAAATCGGATTGCCTATAAAATCAGCAAAATTGTCACGGTTTTAAAAATATGTCAGTGTGTTATTGCAGCACTACACTCGAAAATATTTTGAGCAACAACTGTTGTCGTATCACAAACATTGTTTTTGAAGCTTTCTAAAATTTTTATTTTTAGAATAATTGCTTAAGGCAGCGTTTACATTCTCTAGTTATTCCAACTCCTGAAAGTTTAGTGTTTAGTTCATTTAGGGAAAGTACAGTATTTTCAAGGCGAGAAAGTGTAAATTGTTCAGTCCCGGCGACCACGATCCGATATCCTTTGTAATATTCCATTGTCCTCATTCTGAATATCGTGTTTGTAAATTTCCTCCTCATTTTCAGTATGCACCGGGTGAACCAGAAAGCGAGTGGTGTCTAAGCAAGAAGATTATATGAAACATTGTTTGAGCAATGTAGCAAGCAATTTATAATTTTCTTCCTAATTTAAATATGTCGCTGCTTAGACTATGTCTCTCAGTTGTCGAACTTTTCCACTAAACTTATGCATTTATGCGTACGCAAACAAAACACTCCGATCCGCCGGAATATAACAGAAAGTACTGTTTTTGAGCTTCGCCGACGTTCCGGGCCACATCCGCCGCCATTTCTTTCCGTAATTCCACTCTTGAATGAAACTTGTTTCTGAAACAACCGGCATTTGTGAGCTTTATTCTTTGTTGTAAAGCGGGTGTGCAGAAATGTATGTTTTATTTTGTATTACAAAAAGAGCAAAAATTACTTTAGGAAATAGGAAAAATTTGTTGCTAATATTTTGTAATGTTTCAATAATTTACATTTTCAGCAGGCAATAATTGGTATAGGAGTAGGTCAATAAAATTCTGATTTTTAAAACTATTACAGTGGAACCTCGCTATAAGAGGCCTCTATATAAGAGAATTCTCTTTATAAGAGATCCTTTGAGCTCGCATGTTATACATGGTTATATGCATACGAGCTCTCTCTATAAGAGAATTCCTATATAAGAGACTGATTTTGGTGATTTATAGCG
>JAQGAK010004154.1:0-12900 GCA_034696945.1 Lipothrix lubbocki
TATTATTTATTATTATTATTATTTATTATTATTATTTATTTATTTATTTATTATTTTTTATCTATTATTATTATTTGTTGATTTTTGAATTATTATTTACTTTTTTAATTAACGCTAATAATAATCAATTTTATTACTCAACTTTACAAACTAACCAATAAAATATTTATTATTCTTTCCAATAACAATTATTCACTACAATTCTTCCGCTCCTGACTTATCAGCAGTTGAGCTGCAAATGTTGGAGCAGAAACCTTCTCAGAAATTAAAAAATTAAAAATTGCAATGAAAACGTCGGCATTGCCTAATAGAAAATAACGTCACAATTTTATTCTTGGTTGGAAAATTCCTGCTCCAGAATAATTAATTTATACGTATAAAAATATATATGAGATATCATTATGCTTCATAAACATGCACTCCATCCGTTTTCCCACGTCAGTCTTTTGGTATTTTACAAAAATTATTTACGAAAGCGCAATGGTTTCCACAGCCTTTTGATATAGTGAAATGCATACACTACACTGCAACTACACAACTACACTATATGATACACGGGGATGAAATTAAACTTTTTTTTTTAGATAGAATGCGAAATTCCGGAGGTTCATTTATAATATGCCAAAGAGTCATTATTCCTTCAATTTTTTTTGCATCCATGGAGATGGAGGTTAAAATTTCTCAACGGTGGGAAATTTATGCTCCTGCATGCAAAAGTGCTAGATGGACTCGATTTTTACCTCGTGTCAGTTTTTTTGCCGGTTTGAGCAGACTTGATGAGATTTCGACATGTTATCCTGCTATATGGAATGTAAAATGTAATTCATAATTCCTTGGCGAAATATCACAAAGTGCCAACTTTTCCGTTGAAGGTATGGAAATTGGTACTTTGGGATCCTTCGGCGGCGAAATGTATGTATGTACATATGTACATATACATATGCATACCGTTTATAGTTAAGATGCAATGCAAGGTGATTTATCTCCATGTTTCTTAAATGCAAAATGGGTTATCTATACCATCATTTTAAATGCAAAATGGGTTATCTACTATCATTTTAAATGCAAGAAGGGTTAATTCTAACAATAATCCTATAACGCCTTTTTTATTTAATAAAATTATTAACTTTAAATGTTTTTGGATATAACTCACATTGCACCTCATAAGCGGCGAAACATGCGATTGCGATCTTTTTATAAAAAGTTTTATTTTGTAACAAGAAGAAGCGTGTATAGGTGTCGGTGATTACAGGTTAAGGACACAATAATATTCAATCGCCTACAATAAGGAAGTTGTGAATTACGAATACTTAAGTAATTACGTTTATTATCCTTCATTAATTCTCTCGTTCGGTTTTTCTGGTTTTATAATAGCAATAATACATAGGAGAAGACAGAAATTAGCTTGGTTTTTAGGCCAGGCAAATTAAAATGGATGACCTTGCCTTTCGTTTAAACAGGATGGAAGATTTTCCTGAGGATTTAAAAAAAATAGAAAATCTATACCAAAGGGATGGTATGGGGAATTTTTAAAGGCAAAAACATCTTTGAAATTATGTAATTTTCGTAATTTTACAGGGAATTTCAATTTACTCTAAACTGAAATGGAACAACAAGCAAAAATTAACTTCACGGAAAGTCACACTTGACTATAATTTACTACATTTTTTACTTATTGGGGGTACCTTGCGACTTTTGATACTTTTGTTTTTTTGAATTACCTGAGAATTTTTTAAATTTAATTTTTTAAAATAATTTAACTTGGCTCGATTTTTATTTAAAATTACTTATTTGTTATTGTTTTGAGCTAATTTTGATTATGAAGCTTAGAAATAATTTAAATTAATTTTATAATTAATTAATTAAAACGATCAAATTTTGATTTAATATTAAAAATTAAACTGCAATAAATAATAATAAAATTATTTTATAATATATTCTAATTTTAAATGATTGTATTCTATATTTATTTATTTATTTGTTGCAGATACATAATGTATAATATGTAATTATTTAATTATTGAATGAAGGAAAAAGGCGGGAAATGAAATTCAACGTAAAATAAATATTTTCAGTGGTTTCTAATTTGCATATGGCAATCAATGAGAAATGACTAAATAATGAAACCTTGTGGGAATGTTCAAATAGAAGCTTGTCAGGTCTCAGGTCATGTCAACATTTGTTAATCGTTTTATTCAATTAAAGGAGATTGTAGTAGGAAATTATAATTATAAAACTAATTAATGAGACAAAAGTTTTAAAACATCTTTGAATTTTATTATTTATATTATTTATTACTAAAAAAGTAGTTACGTTTTAAAATAATCATGTCGGAAGATCGAATGTGCTGTTGCTCCGTGGGGAATTTCCTGAAGGAAATTATTCGACTTCAAATTGTAACTGATTTTTAAACTTTAGAGCATTTTTCAACATTTGATTAGATTTTTCATTCATTATCACAGATAAACAAACATGATGTAGGGACGCTTAGTTGTTAATTTCCATTTATTTTGTTTTGTTTCCATAGTTTGGCTGTGTTTTTCGAATTTTATTCTGGCTACTCATTTTTGTTGGGACGGCCCGGGGGATTTACATGGTTGATCATGGGCTGAAAATCCATTTAAATGGACCTGAACCTTCATCCGCGGAGCTGATTCAGGAAAGATATGTGTGTAAGTAATAATTTTTAATTTTATTTTGTATTTATTTTAATTTTATTTTGTATTTATTTTAATTTTATTTTGTATTTATTTTAACTTTATTTTGTATTTATTTTAATTTTATTTTGTATTTATTTTAATTTTATTTTGTGTTTATTTTAATTTTATTCTGTATTTATTTTAATTTTATTTTGTATTTATTTTAATTTTATTCTGTATTTATTTTAATTTTATTCTGTATTTATTTTCATTTTATTTTGTATTTATTTATTTCTGCATGTATCCGGGATTTTGTTTGTACGAATACTTGATTTTAATCAGCATATTTTTAAATTTACAGTTGTTGCCATCGTCATTATTTCCACATTCATGATGCTATTTTACTCCCTTGGAGTGGCCTTTGGAATCAATTTCTTCTATCGACCATCTGAAAAGGTAAGAGCGTTGTAGCTTCGTCATTTAAAAAATGTAATATTAGAAGAGATTTAAATAGATTTTTTCAATTTAGCGTAATTAATGCAGACTTTCTACTCTGACGTCAGAATTAACGTATCATTTGACGCAGTTGAACAATATTTTACATTTATACAAATATTTCATTATTTTTTTGCAGCTGCAATCCGGTGCACACTTGGGACTTTGGCAATTCTACGCCGCTTTCAGCATCCTCCTCAGCTTGGGCTTTGATTCCGTTCTGATTTTGTCTTCTCATGGAGCGTCTGTCATTTTCATCGTCACTACTCTCGTCCTCAATGTCTACACAATCAAATCAATTAAGAGGCAGAAAGAGAGGAATCGGTGGATGGACATACTTAGTTTATCCATTCATTTGTCTGAAGAATAATTAATTTAAATAGCCATAGTATAGTATAATGATGTATAATCATAGAAATTAATTTTTAAAGAAATTTATAAATATTTGCATATTTTATAATTAATTAAAACTTTGAACAGTATTTGAATTAATTTTACTGTTACTAATTTTTTAGACTTGTTCAGCTAATATCCGTAAAATAATTAAAAAACTGCAGTAAGAATCATTACTAATTTTTTAAATCCTATTAAACGTATACGCAACTTTTTAACGTCAAAAAACCATTTATATTTAAATATCAGATATTCAGTCAATATTAGTTAGTCAAAGCTTGAGAAACGCAAAAAATAATAAAACATAAATAAAATGCTAGAAATTATTGTATAAAAATAGTTTATTTTCGAGATAATGTTATTTATAAAATGAGCGTTTACGTGTGTGACCTACATCATAGCAAAATAGCAAATGAATATATGAATACAAAATAAATAAAATTGGTATTTATTTTATTCAAATAAAGAACATTTTGATTTAATTTAATTTTTCTTTTTGTCTTTGTGTAATCCCATTTGGGCTTCTCCATCCTTGAAGCGCGGGAATTGAAATTCACTATTTGAAAAAACGTTATAATAAACAGTGATTCAGTGTCGGAAGATTTTTTGCAACTTGCAAACACAATTTTTCTGATTCAATGTTGTCATTCCCCGACTCTGACACTGTCCACAACAGACGTTCCTTTTCGCAAAGTAAATAAACGTACTTAAAACAAATACAAAATAAGTACAAAAGTTAATATAAAAATTATTATAAAAATTAATATACCAAAATTAGTACAAAAACTAATACCAAAATTAGTACAAAAATTAGTACAAAAATTAGTACAAAAATTGGTACAAAAATTAGTACAAAAATTAGTACAAAAATTAATACAAAACAAAAACGAAATGTTCAAAATGACGACCCCTGACTTGGGTCAATTTCAAGGTTGTCTAGCAGGAGTTTTAGTGGGTGATTGTCTGGGATATCCTTATGAGGTCATACGCTGGAAACATTGTTTTCCTCGCACATTTGAATTTATTCAGGACGATTTTGAGAAAATGAAGACCGGGAATTTAATTCCTTATTACCGGACTATGAAGACGAAGAAAGCTGCTGAAGCTCCGACGGATGCTGCAAGTAATTATAAAAGGAGTTCGCTGAACGTACAAGTTGGGAAACTTGGTAAGGTGTCAAAATCCTCAGTGGTAAAGGAAATTAGTAAGTTGAATTTTTTAAAATTTAATATACATTTTTAAAACAAAGTTTAAAAATAAATACAAAAATAATACAAAAATTGATACAAAGTTAATACAAAAATTAATACAAAGTTAATAAAAAAATTAATACAAAGTTAATAAAAAAATTAATACAAAGTTAATACAAAAATTAATACAAAGTTAATACAAAAATTAATACAAAGTTAATAAAAAAATTAATACAAAGTTAATACAAAAACTATTACAAAATATTTAAATTTTATATTAGATTAATTTTTGTACTTCTAGTAAGACTTCAAAATGCTTTCATGAGTTTTATATTCTAGATCAATTGAGACAATACACTGATGACACATCAATGACAATTTCCGTTGCAAAATTCCTGACTGATTGTGATGGGGAAAATTTCGATTACGTGAACCTTGCCAAGCGGTATAAAATATAATTTTTTATAATAAAATCATAATATGTACTACACTGTACTTTTGTTTATACATCTCTGTTCTGACTAACGTAGGTTCTGTGCAAAATTAAAAAGGGATATTCCAATGAAAAGAGGCTACGGTGGGTCAGCAAAAGCAGTGATGGGCAAGCTTGAGGATTTCGGCTTCAAAGATTTGTATAAGCCGGCATCCCAACAATTCAAAGGGCAAGGTTCCCTAGGCAACGGAACAGGCATGAGGATTTCCCCTGTAGCCTTATTTACAATTAAAGACCCAACTCTGGAAAGATTGCTGGAATTTACCATAAATTCATCCAGAATTACACACGCTCATCCCGAAGGAATCGTTGGTGGAATTTTCCAAGCTCTGGCAGTTAGGCAAGCATTGCTGTTTGGAGCTGTTGATAAATCTTCTGCTAGGAGCTCAACAATAGACGTTGATATTTTAGACGCTTTTGAAACAGAGTTCAAGTCTTTGTTAACTGACTCGGCACTTTCTCAAAAAATTAATGATTACCGGTCGGGATTCACGATTTACCTGGAGAAGCTAGTTTCTCTGAGAAAACTATTATTGAAAGGGCCTTTGGCATGGAATGTTGCTGCCATTAAAAAAGAACTCGGAAATAAATGTAGGGGTCCATATTCCATCCCCACAGCATTATTTTGCTTTCTTGCGGGTTTCAAGGAAATCCCGCATATTGCGGTAAGTTTATTATTCGATAATTGCTAAGACTAACTCTGTCATATTAAAAATGCTTAAAATATTTAAGAATCTACACCGAAATTTTTTACATATTATTACAAATGCAATTTAATATTTTCTATTTATTTTACAGTTCGACAATCATATGGAACGGACTTTAACCCTAGTCATGGCAGTGGGTGGTGACACCGACACAATCGGCTCTATGAGTGGCGCAATTTGTGGAGCTTATTTAGGCTTGGAAGGGATTCACGAAAACATTCTCAAGAGCTGTGAGGCTTCTCAGGAGCTGTTGAATTTGGGTGCGGAATTATTTCAGAAATTACCAGTCGCTTGACCGTCATTGAAGTGACCTACTGCACCTAAAAAAATTTACAAAGAAATAAAAATAATCTACGGTGCTACTTTTATTTGTCGAATGAAATTAATAACTTAAATAATATAATGAATGAAACAGTCATAATTACTAAAAATAATTAAATTTACTAAGAGTAATAATTGATTAATTATTAACAATTAATAATGAACTGTCTAATTGCAAGAACTGCTAATGTCTGTGATCGAATAAATTATCGCATTTACCTGGTGGCGGGATAGTAATAATACTGGGGTTCTTGTGTACCATAATATATTTTCTAAATCATTTTCATTCAAAATGCAATTAGAAACTTAATTTTAGCATGCTCATAACAAATAGTTATATTTCAGAATCCATTTTCGTTCAATACAAAAATTGCATTGAATCACTGTCCTATCCACATGAATCATGTACGGTCAATGTTCAGTTCAGTGCTTAAAAAATATGCTGCGTATCTACACAGTTTAGTCATATCATCATCATAATTATTCATATCATGAAAGCGACATTTTTATTCGGTATTGTTATTTGTTATATTTATATTGCTAAATAGCATTTAAATTGCAAATCCACTTATCACGTCATTACCTTCCGGTCGTCAAATGCTTCAACGCACTTGTGGAGCACAATGAAACATTTTGAATGCGAGCAATTAAGCAAAAGTTTCATGTTACAGTACATATCGCTATACGTATGACGTACAAGGTGAGTTATCTCCATTTTTTTTAAGTGCAAGATGTGTTAACTGCCACAATCCTAATGACGTTTTTATTAAATATATGATTAATGTTAATTAATCAGAAATTCCTTGTGAGGAAAATTCTAGATTTCAATACTTTTTAAATGCATTAACACCTAACCCGTCATGATCCATTTTGAAGCAAAATGATGGTCGATAACCCTGCTTGCATTGACGAAAAATGGAGAATCCCCACTTTGCACCTCATAATTAGCCATATGGAGTTGTAGCAATTTTGAAATAAATGTTTGTAAACAAGTAAAACATTTCCATATTTTACAAATTTATTTTGGAGAAAGCACATTAGGATTTATTATTATTATTATTGTCTCGTTAACTCATCATGTAATGTTCTCCGTACGCCGCATTTGAGGATATTTCAAGTATTTTAGCTGTTGATAGCAAATTCACGAATTAAATTAATTAAATCGTTCTAGTAGTGATAAAAGCAAAAAGCATGCAAAACGCTCTTGGTGATTTGAATATATAGAGGGACTTTTAAACTAATGGTGATGTCATGATCATGATCGCTCCCTTTTTTTTGCTGGAAGTTAAAAGTATAGAGGTCAAATATAAATTTAAAAAAATTAATTTGTAGTTTAATTAACACTATAGACTAAACATTTTTTAATAAATTGCAAGCATATAGCGTAACCCTTTAGTCAAGAATAAAAATAACGTGCCATTGATTAATTATATTACATATTATTAATTATTTAAAGAATAAAGTTAAAAGTCACTTATTTTTATTATGTCAATTATTTTCTTACTTTTTTGTACGGACAGTAATAGTAAGTCTGATTCATATATTATTTAAAGTTAAATATTATATTACGCTTTATGTATTTTATTATTTATTGTAGTATTTATTGTGTTATTTATTGTATTATTTATTGTTTTATTTTTTATTGTATTATTTACTGTATTATTTTTATTGTATTATTTACTGTATTATTTTTTATTGTATTATTTACTGTATTATTTATTTTATTATTTATTGTATTATTTATTTTATTATTTATTTTATTATGTAGTTATTTTATTATTTCTTTCAGACAAACGCTAAAGCTTTGAAGATTTTCTGAAGTTAAATCATCAACAATTTCTTAAGTTTGGGAAAGAACATGGAGCCTGATTTCCCAAATTTCCCAGACATAATTCCGTTAACATCTCCCCCCACAACAACATTCCAGCAGACAATCCAGAAATTATTCCAGTCTATCGACAATATAAAGGCTGAACAGACAGGAGCTTCCACGTTTATTCAAAATGTAATGAAGGACCTGAAAAGAATGGAAACCCTGCAAAATCAACAATCCTCGGAGATTTTCCTACTCAAATCCGCTCTACAGTCAACTTTAAATAATTCAGCAAAAATGGAAAAAACTGCGGAGGAGCAATCCAACAAAACAAATTCCCTTACGGAGTCCATCAAAAAATTGGAATTTCAACTCAAAGGGACTAAATCAATTGTGGACGAGTCGCTGAATGAAATGGAATCTACCAAAGAAATACTACAAAATCAGAAATTTAGCTTAGAAAGTACTCAAGAATCCATAGAAAACATTCGGGAAGAATTATCTGAAACGAAAATAAATCTCCGGAGAACTTCCAGTGCTCATGAGAATACTCGGAATTTAGTCATAGAAACTTCTGCAATGCTCCTGGAATCCAAAGAAGAATTAAACCGACAAAAATCCGAATTAAAATCCTACTTGCAACTCCAAAAGCAAGTGGATCAATTTAATTTCTCGCGGAGTCGGCATGAAGAAGTTTTGTCTTTGAAATCCGAAATCCAGGAAATTAATTCTGCACTGACGCTGTCTCGAGTAACGGAAACCAATTCTAGGAAAATGTTGATCGAGCAATCCTCCGGCCTCAAACAATGCTCAACGGAACTGTCAATTTTAAATCAGAAAGTGGAATCGATCCTTAGGCAATTCAAATCTCAGTGTAGCGATTTTCATAATTTGAAAATAGATTTTAAAAATAATGTCTCCGAAAATTCCGCTCAAATTCAAGCCTACCACACTGAATTCGAAAATCTCCGTCAGCAGATCTTCGAGCAGAAAATGCGTCTCAACCGGATGAACGCGGATGTTTTTAGGAAACTGGATGAAAATTCCTGGCTCATTGACAAATACAAAAATTCCACGGACGCAGTTGAAAGTCTGAAAAATAAATTGGAGAATATTGATTCTATAATTAAAATCTCGACGGAAGAATTTTTACGGACGAAATGGAACTTGACGGATATTGTGACGAATTTAAAAATTGACACGGGCAATCATCTTTATCAGACGGAGAAGGAAATGTTGGATTTGAAAGGGAATTGGAGCATTCGTGAGGCCAATCCGATTCCCCGGGGATTTTTGTATACGCAATATTCCGGGCAGATCGAGCCGAAAAAATTGTGGCCGAATGTCGGTTGGCAGGATGTGACCTCGGAGTATGCGGGTTTATTTTTCCGAGCCTTGGGTCAGAATTCCCGCTCCTTTGGGAAAATTCAACCGGAAGGAGTTCCAAGAATTAGTACAATTACATTTTCATCCTTATCCGAAGTTAATAAAACTCCTTCCGCCATCGTTCATATCCCTCAAGTTCAAGGCGCTTCACAGACGCTGATTGCGGGTAGTACTGGAAATATTCCCAGCAACAATAATTCTCAACATTCGGGCAGTACCAATAATAAGGCCGGCTATCAATTTCACATCGAGGGCTCAGAGGTGAGACCCAGAAATCAAGCAATTAAGATTTGGAAACGCTGTTGAATATTAAACTTTAAATTTTAATTTTTAGTCTTGACTTCACGATTTTAATTTTTAAGTTATTGTAATTTAATTTTGACTGGTTTTAAGTACTATTATGTTTATATTTTTCATTTGTTACTTTCAGATTCTGTATTTCTGAATTCTGTCCATTTTCTCTTATTATCGCTCAGCTCATTACTGATGATGACATTGTGAACGCAGACTTTCAACGGGAATAAATCCTTCAATGTATTTAATTTCGTTTTGTTATGTACGTAATTATATGTACCTCGTATAAGTACTTACATAGCTGGGAATGCTTTATTAAGATTTAGATTTTCAAGTTTTTGCAGATTTTCTGCTTGATTCATAATTGCGCAAAATTAAGAAAATTAATATAAATGTGAAATAAATAACTTTCAAATGATACAAAATAAATACCAAAAACGTTTTTCTGCTTTTTGTGAATGTTCTGCTACAGAATTCTATACAACTATACATTTTGCTTATCTAGGTAAGTAGGATTTCTTTCCAAAATAAGTGTAATCTTAAGTGTTAAACATTTTTATATTATATATACATACTTTAAAATCTATGAAAACCGTTATTAACATGTCAAAATTTAGGACTGCGTCCAATTTAATACTGCAAATATACATGCGCATTACTATATATTTTTTGATTAAACATTGATTCAATGTTCATAATATATGCAGTGGGGCTGGGAGGAACAAATAATTTAAATCGGGTTTTATGCAGTCGTTGGCCGAACTGTGTGTGCATGCTCTCATAACGGAATATCTTCATGAATTTATACAAAAATTTTTTATCAAATCTCCCAATCAGGTATTTTTGAATCCTGCTGAATGGCCCATGAGGTAACAGCAAACGATTTTCCAAATCAGATAATTACTACCTATCCGCATATCAGGTTACTTGGTCGCCCTGGTTGTGGCGCAATTGCAATACATAGAAGGATATGTACAATGGGGCGACGTAATCTCGCATGATGGAAAAGAAAATATGTTTTTGCATTTATTTATCACCAGAAGGACTACCATAATCTGTCGGAGAACTACTAAGAAACAATAAAGGTTTCTTCCGTTATTTTATTAATCACTGGGTCGGGCGGCCCGAACAATGAATTCATTGTGTCGGCATTCAGAGCATTATTTAACCCTACAGGAGCCGCAGACGGCAGTAGTTCCAATAACAATTAACAAATACTGTTTGTTTGGTCCTTGTCGGCCTGAAAGGACACTCATTGCAATCCGAAACTTATAATACTTATATCATGACAATCTTTGTCGCATGAGTGTGGTTGAGTCGAAAAACCAAAAACAATACACTGTATATGGCTGTATGGTTATCAGTTGAGGTTGAGGATTAGAGATGTCCAAAAGATCCTTTTAGACCCTCTATGCAATAATAACAATAATAATAATAAAAGTTTCTACACATGTTTATCCATTGTCTGGTTGTTTATAAAACTAAATTTTCTAAAGTTCAAAGTTATTACAATTCGTCACTGCTACTGTTTATTTACTTGAACAAAGCAATTCTTGGGGAACCAAAATCCGTTTTACATTTTGCTGGTGGATAGCTCATCTTGCATTTATAGGTTCGCAAGGAATTGGCTCTTTTTGCATCTCCACTGACGATCTGCCGTTCATGTTGGGTTGGGTAAATGTTGTTGAGGATGATCGACACTGAATTTTTTTGTGTAAATAGTATACACATATTGTTGGCGGAGGTGCAAAGTGGGCTATCTCCAAATGTGAACCTAAATGCAAGATGGGATAACCGGCATCGAAACAATTCAGTGCAAAATGGGATATCCTGCTGTTTAAATTGCGTTAAAAACTGAAAACGGAGGATCTTGCATATTTCAGTTCACATTTGCAGATAGCCCACTTTGCATCTCAACCGGCGATTTATGTTGACTGTAAAGCATTTGTAAATTACAGTAGAGAATTATCCCATACCATGCACTTAAAATGATGGTGGATATCCCTTTTTGCAGCTAGATCCCCCTTGGATAAAGCTTATTTTGCATCTCCACCGACGATTTCTTGGAGAGTAAAAATCCGTTGTACACATTGTGTACAATAGGAATCACTTAACAACATTAACAAGTCAATAGACAATAATCAGAAAATACACTTGAGTGACTTGAGTTTATTGGTTTTGGTAGGACAAAAGTCAACAGTAGCCATCTGCACGGTGGCCAAATGGACAACATAAGATGCCTCAAGGAACAAGAAAATTTAAAAATATAAAAGTGACGTATCTCAATTCATTTGAAGATTACAGAAATACAAATGCACGAGTATGTACATTAAATAGAAATTTATATGAAATCAACAGTCACAACTTTAGAAAGGCTGTCGTCGCAGGGAAATAGACTATAAATATTGTCTACCATTTAAATACAAATAAATGTTAAATGTTATAGTTAAGTGTCCGCTGCCCCAAAATTATCTTTAACGTCCTCTGTAGTATTTACATTTGCTGGGAATTTGATCCTCAAGGGAGGAAATTATGAGAGTGTGAAAACACTTGTGTTTTGTGTTTATATATTTATAGACTTTGGTGGTAACAACTAATATAATAACATACGCAGAGATTATATTCCCAGAATAATTTTTTTTACTTCTTACAACCTATTATATATCATAGAAGGTTGTAAAGGCTTTGTAACGTTGCAACGACCAGCGAAACTATAAAGAGGGCATTAGCCAGTCGGGAAGGAACAAATAGAAAATTATCACGGGGCAGGCTTGACGTGGTTTTTGGAAGCTGCGAGGGATTAAAGATACTTTTTCGAGTGAAGGAGCAATAGGTGCGTAAACCTTTGAGGCTTTCTAACCCGGTATAGTAAAAACAATAAATTTTAAATTGAATAAATATTTAATATTTACTTAAGAGTGACTAAATAAATATTAAAACGCAATAAACAATAATAAAATAAATTATAAAATAAATTATAAAATAGATAATAAAATAAATAATAAAATATATAATAAAATAAATTATAAAATAGATAATAAAATAAATAATACAATAAATAATACAATAAATAATAAAATATATAATAAAATAAATAATACAATAAATAATACAATAAATAATAAAAGAAACAATAAAATATTAAAATAAACAATAAAATAAACAATAA
>JAQGAK010004155.1:0-12899 GCA_034696945.1 Lipothrix lubbocki
AAATACAAAAATAAATACAAAAATAAATACAAAAAATAAATACAAAAATAAATACAAAAATAAATACAAAATAAAATTAGAATAAATGGCACCTTGCTTGGGCCTCGTCTTGTCCGGGAAATTCAAATCTGGAATTTAGACCTGCAGAAAAAAATCACATTCGATCACGGCAACGACGGATGGGTCATTACGTAATTAAACAATCCTGTGCCTTCGCACATGTCTGGCTTTTAAAGTATAAGTATACTAAAGTATAAAAGTTTAATTTAGTTTTATTTAAATACACTTTACATTTCTCGCTGCGCTTTAAACAAGCATCGCATGGTCCGGAGATGGATAATAAGGAAAGAAGAAGAGGAAATTCATCAAAAGTTTAAGTTCTAATTTGCATGACAAACAGTGAACATTTCCTCTATTTACCTTTGGACAAGGTCATGGGTTGAGTTCCCTCAGTGGTGGAGAATTATCTCGGCTTTACTATCCATTGTAGATTGTACTATTCAAATCAAAATATGATAAAAATCAATTTCTGGAGATTGTTCAAGTGTTCAGTCAAAATTATAATTTAACTCTCTGCAACAGTTACAGTTGAGCCCTGCATTATATTAATATTTATGGAAGTCGTGCCTCCAGCCTTAAAAAAATGTGGAACAGTTTTCGCTCTGTAGCGCTTCGTAGATTCCAAAAGTGTACGTTTTGTTTTGTACCTTTTGCAATACATAATTTTAATATCAATCATTTGTGCTTAAGCTGTACAATTAGTAATAATTTATCATGGTTTTGTGTAGATCTCTTATCGGATGAAGCATTAACAACCGAGATCAGATTCCTTCCAGCATCTCGGAATGGCCGTTGCTACCGACGAGACTCCCGGTTCTACAGTATTCTGACGTCTGAACGTCAATGTTCCCAACGTGCAGACTCTGTAAATGAGATTGGATCTACAGTTGCCATTGAAGATGCTATAAGAGATGCAAAACTCCTCCTGGAGTTAGAAACCGTCCCGTCCTTAGCTTCCCTCACACTCAAATCGCTTTTTAATAATCAAGCCGATATCATCCGGTCGCATATGAGCAAATTAATTGGTTCACATCATCCTATTCTTCGTTTAGCTAGGTATGATAACACATTAGCTATTATATTGCTCTTATTGAGAAATTTATGTTGTATGTTTTTTTCCAGAGATTTTTACCAAGAAAATATCAGTTTCTTCCAAAATGAGGATTCGACCTTGTCAGTTTTTGAAGACAGTCCAACCGCTGTAGAGGCACATTCATCTTTATCGATTCAGTTGAGAGCTATTATGGTTTTGCTGGTAGCCAAATCCATCGGTTTCCCACCATCCTTGCAAGAAAAATCGGATGCAGAAATCATCAAAAATATTCAGAATAAGTAAGAGCTTTTACAGAGGTTCCTGAAAGCTTTTTAAATTAGATGAATTAATTAAATTAATTTTTATGAATATTTCTATTTGTGGATTAACAGGCAAAGAAGGGTAGGTGAAATCACGGAAATGATGCACACAGCCTATACGCTTCATCAGACGGTTGTGAATATTCCTAGTCATGTTATTAGAGACAAAGTGCCAGTGTGGTTTAGCGATCCCGTGTCGGTGGCACGTTTGAACGACGGAAACAATTTAGCAGCCTTAATGGGAGACTTCTTGCTTGCTAAAAGCAGTGGTGTACTCTCATCCCTAAAGAATTCTGTCGTCACTGAATTAATGACTAATACTATTATAGACTTCGCTGAGAGTAGGTTTGTTACTTTTGGATCGAGATCAGGAAAGCTTCCAGAAATGACGAGGGACATGTGGTTTCGAAAAAACCGACTAGGAACTGGTTCATTACTTCGAAATGCTTGTTATTCTTGTTTAATATTCAGCGGCCATGATGAACCTATTAGAAATTTGGGAGCACAGATTGGAGAAAAATTGGGCCTACTACTTCAGGTGTGTGTTCCTGAGAAAATAGTTTACTTGAACTTCCTCACCCTTGCCTCCGTTGACATGTTGGTTTTTTATATTTCAGGCTACGAAAGAACTTGGATTTTTTGCGGGTAAGACTGACGAAATCCCTATTCAGTTTGACTTAGGCACTTTGCCTGTGATAAACGCGGTTCAATCCAAGATCATTTCTACAGAAAGACTGACGCTCCTCTCGCAGCAGCATGATTACAAGCAGGTATGTAGTTTCGAATAACCCATAGAATTTAAGGTTTTTTTCATGTGATTTATTCGAGGATCTTTTTTTCAGATTTACACCGAAGTGATTAGCAGTCCAGAAGTTATAAACAGTGCCATTTCTACTGTGGTGGAACTACAGAAGCAAACGGAAACACTCCTGAAACAGCTACATTCATCCGAACCAGAAGCAGTTAGTTTTCTAATTCACCTTATGAAAAGTGTTACGGCTCCAGTCATAAGATGAGAATGTTACTTGCCTTCTCCGGAAGACTTAATGCCTCGGTGAAAATAGAAGTGCAGCGCCTTCACAGTTTGAAGTGAGTGTAAGGGAAGGCAGGCAATAGTAAAGTTAAAGTAGTAACAGTAACGTCTCAGTTAATTGTGATAGATAAACTTAAAGTTTCAATTTACGTAGTCATTAATTACATTACGTTCCTTGCATAGTTTTGTCATAGCCTTTTTCAACATCTACAGTTGATGTAGAAGTTACAGAATGTGGTCATGAATAGTTGCCATTTACGTTATTTATAGTTTCCAACGCAAGGGGCTACAAGCATTATTTAATTCTGGTGGTACAACGAGATAAATCGCATTATACCCACGAGATTCAAAGAGAAAACTGATGTTGTATACAAGTGAAAAATAAAGAAATCATATTCTGTTTATAAGATAAAAGAAGTATTACTATGTTACTACTATATTCATATGAATTGTGAGAAAATATAATAGTAGAAAGTGATTTAGTATTAAACACAGCTTTATTCTTTGCAAAATATCAACTCGGGCAATACGCACAATTAAACCGTGAGGTACACTTACATTTACTTTTGTAGTTCACATTATGGCCAGTTTAATTGGAGTAAATTACCACATAACGCTATACAATTGTCTGCAACAACAACAGCATTGTTTAACTTTTATAAACGCACTTTTTTCAAGTCTAAACCCGCGATACTATTAACTCAAATGTGATTTAATTAAGTACTTTTAGTTTCACCCCGAAACTTAACAAATTTATGTACCGAACACTTTAAAGCTTTCGTCTTTTAACAAGCAGAACTACTATAATAATAATGTATTGACGTAAAGCAAGTAAATTATTTCGGCACATCATTATAATTTGTTTATAATTTAACTATAAATTGAACGTATTTAGTAGTAAAGCTTAAGGTCAGTCTACCATAACCTTAATTTAGTTTGCAGCACTGTCGGTTACACATTTCGACCGTATATATAAAGCTTAACACACTTGGAAAAGATCACATTACGTCGCCACTGACAATGAGCTTTTACATATTATTTTATCTCACAGAGCAGGGTTTTGTAACGTTCCCCGTATAAGTGCAACTAGTAGCTCGACATGAAAAGACGATGGAGGTTTACTTTACTAAGTGCGGTATAAGCCTTTTAATTCGCTTTTTAGATTACTTTAAGCGAGAGAAATTAAGTCATTATATTTATCTCGACAGCTATGCCTTCAAAAAGCTGGACATTGGCAATTTTTGAAAAATTCGGCAGATTTTGAGATACTATTAACGACTAACTATAGCAGGGTGTACGAATCCTTGTACATTCTAAACGTATTATGATTAAACTTTCAAAATAATTATTTAGTTACTTTCGACGAGCATAATTTGCAAAACCGATTCAAGTAGACAAGTATCTTAAAACTGAATAATGTTAAATAGGTAACTATGCATGCCATACAAATTCCATATTAATTAATCCCGAATCCCGACCCATACTGCTATGTGCGTTTTCATTCCGTTTCAATATTATTCTCATCTGTATTCTACTAATAAGGAATATGTGGTAACCAAGTCAGCTTATTAATTATTTTAATAACATCTATAGCGATTTTTAATCCTACGTTCTTACATTACGAATGCTGATAGCAGGAACATTAATTTGTAAATAATAGAGTGACATAATAAGTTATCCATCAATCATAACAACACTATACTTCTGTATTCTAAAATTTAGTCATACACATTCATATATATAATTTATTTTTACTTAAGTGCTGTCTACATGGACTCGAGCGGTTAAACGTTCTTACGTGATTTTGTAGTTTGGAAAAATGGAAAGCGTTCAAAAATAACGACCCTTATGCATAAATAACTTTTACCTGTGTAAATGCAACGTATTTCAAAATATCTGACAACAGTTGCCAATCTTAGCTCCATAAATATTGCAAATATTCACAGTTTCTGTATTTACACACATACACTAGTACAAAGATAGGGATTCGACTGTATGTAAATACAACTTCTAGATCATTTTTATATAGCTAAAGCTAAAACATTTAGAGAAAAAACATGTTTAGTACAACAGTAACAGATAGTTATTAAATAGCAAATAGCACAGCTCTTCATTTGATTGTTTCTCACATTGCAATTTAAAAAGCTTCATTTATATAATATATTATATGCGAAACACTATAATATCATGAGATATCTTGAGAGTCAATTTTGTGAGCAGTCAGTGAGGATTAGAAAATAAAAATATGTCTTCTTGATAGGCTTCAGTATTTTCAGTTAAACTCGGCACTCCTAATAGTTAATTTACAAAATCATGATGAATCCCTTTAACAGCAGGAATACCTTTAGTAACCAATTACCGACTAAAATACAGTAAAAAGTAATCAAAGTAAAGTAAAAATCAGGTGTACATAAATTAATATAGGGAAATTAAAAATGAAATAATGACTTCAAAGGTATAGTTCATAATCATACGCCTAATTTAATTATTAGGAAGTAAGTAAATGTTATAGGGATGTTAAAATCGCGATTGGCTGCTCTCACCTTCACATAAATGACTTGTTCAAGTGAAAACTGCTATAATAAATCAAGAAACAATTATTTCTAGCTGATGATTTACGAAGCATGGAACTCAACTTTAATGAGGCACCAAGCTTCTACTTCCTCCTTATGACAATAATAATTTAGGATGCGGCTACAAGAATTTTTTCTGCACGCTTGACCTTGGCAGGACGTTCTTTTTCTGAAAAAATAAAAAAAAGACTTTAGCATCAACTTTTGAGAAATGTTAGCTTTGCAATTAGCTCAAACTTAAAATTATTAGTATATATTAATTAGCTCATCTTATCTGCTGTATAGGCTACAGTGATAATAATAACATAGCTAACTGAAATGGCTATTTAATTTAACAACAAATTTAAAGATCTCAAACCTTGAATTTCCGGAAAATCAGCTTCAGGAACTTCAGGCAATGAAACCACTTCCTCAGCGTCTGGCGAAAGTTTAGACACAGCAGCAGGCACGTTGGCCTCTGCCATAATTTTCTCCAGTTCAGTTTCAACTTCTTCCAAATCTTCCGGACTTAAGTTGGTGCTAAGAAGATCATCAATTTCTTTCTGCTTTTCGACTCCCTCCCGTGTTTCTTCCAAGATCTTCTCAACATCTTCAATGGACATGATGTCATGAACTTGTTTCAGTGCATCATTTCCTACCTTCAATCCTTCTAATACCTATAAAACACCCAACACATGTTAGTTCCACTTGTTATGAAGCCCCTCCCTATCATCAACAAAACATCTTCAGGTGTTAGGTGCGTTACCTTCAGTTCTATACTGGCGAATTCTAAGTCATGGACTAGGCGTTCCACATTATCCAGCTGACCTTCAGATTTCTGGAGCAACGTTTCTTGGAACCTTTTCTTCTTTAGCAAAAGTTTGGCACGACTGAAAAAAATTGAGAAGCAATGATCAATGATCACATAATACAAAACGCCTACTACATCCCCACATCTCCCACTTTATCCACACCTCATCTCTCCTGAATAAAAATATTAACCCCATAAAAGTATGATGATTCACTCACTCCTTCTTGCCCTCCTGAAGTAACTTCTTTGCAAGTTCCTTCTCCTTATCCAGCGTTAACAGGATTTTTTGTTGATATTGTTTTAACATATCACGTTGTTTCTTCAGTTGCTGCGTTCAATCCAGAAAATAAAAAATATTAGTAATGAGTCATCCTTATAAAATACACATCCATTATTATCATACATACTCCATTATTAATAATACATTATTATACACAATATTATGTACGCCACATGTCAAGCACTCCGGTCCTCTGCAATGCAGAATTGCAGAGCATCTTGACAAAGCCACAAAACATACGTAAACAGAAATTGGCAAAAAAAAATACTCCTACAATTTAGTCATACTAATTTATTGAAATATTGATGATCTAATTCCGCCACTACCCTGATGACAATGTGCGAAAGGCAGGAGTGACAGGAAATTACTCAATAACATAACAACGTCCTTACCAAAACAGCTTTATCCTGCTCCGTAACTTTCGACACGGGCTTCTTTGACTTTCCGAAACTTGAACCCATTTTGGATGATTTTGAATTTGATCCGCCGGAACTGATGACACCGACCGAGGGATTGAAAGGAGCTAAGGATGCGGATGCACTGGGGCTCACAATGTTATACTTCCGTTCTTCTGCAGGGACTCCCGATTTGTCCTACCTGAATGGCAATTACCTGGAAAAGACACCCTTTTTTGCTCCTTCTTGTTGTTGTTGTGTGATGAGGATGAGGAATTATCCGAATTCCCAACGGAGACTGATGATTCAACAACTGATGAATACTGTGAGGAAACACAGAGCGCTATAGAGTTTAATAAGTGCCAATGCCAAAAGATTTTAAATACAGATCACACAATATTCTTTATGCCAAAAAGTGCCAACTTACATATACAGAGTTTTAGATTAGAGCTGCATTTGTCCTACCCGTCCGAACCCTCCGAACGAAGAACCGTCCTGCTCCAATCCTTTAACAGCCGAACTTTCGTATTTGGCGCGCAGAAAAAGCGCCTCATTTAAAAATCACGCTCAATCCAAAGCCAAAAAAGCTCCATAGCTCCAGCAATCCAGCAGATCATTTGAGCACAAAAACCAAAAGTCAGGAAGGAGTTTCGGGTTTTTTCAAACTATAATTCACTCTCCGATCCGACGGAAACCGAACAGAGAATTGTACGCACAAAATTCCAGCTTCTTTCAACTTTGACCTTTTTCTGTCCATTCCACCAATAATCATTTTTCCAGGCCGATTTTTCGAAGAAGATTAAATTGAACAGCGGGTTCTGGAGTTTATAATTAAATTAATTCATTCATTCCTTTAAAATCAAAAATATACAGATATTCACAAAATCCATTAAATTAATTATTTTGTTTAAAATTGCTTGAAAAATTAGTTCAAATTAAATAATATTTAATACACAAATAAATAAATACAATTTAAAAAAATGAATTTATGTAGTGATGTAAATAGTAAAAATATTTATTATGCGCTGGAATCAGTTATTAATTAGTATGTTGATGAGAAATCGTACGGTACGGTGAAAAAAAAATGAATATCGTAAAAAATACCCGGACTGCCCAGTGTATTTTGTATATTTGGGTAATAATTGTTGGGATTGCCCATTTCGTTAGAGCTAGTAGCACAGTTAGATTCTTGGACACGAGTGAGATTCTCCAGCGTAATTGTAGCTATGTACGGGGTTTGCACGCTAATTTGATCAGATTTATTACCAAGGAAGGATTTCATAGGTATGTAAATTAATAGAAATATTTAAATGTTGATATTTGATGAGTTAAAGAAAGTGATCATATAAAGCATATCGTGGTGATCCTATTGTGTGGAATATTTCAGGGATCTGGAAGATACGGTGGAAGTGACTGTGACTAATTCGCCGATTCCGATGAATCACTTCACGTCTGGAGAATGTTTCTTTGCAATCCTGGGGAAATTCCGGCCGGACGTGTTCGTCGATCCATATGAAATACAGCAGAACCCGATTTTGGATGAGAGTATACGAGTCTTAAATAACTGGACGGACTTGGAGAATCCAGTATGGTCGGCTGTTTCCAATACTACTGTCTTTGTTCAGCTCACGGCTGTGCCGACGGGTAAGAGAGAATAAACTACTTCTGTACAAATTTAAACTACGAAAATAGTTACTACTACAGATAATCATTAAGTAAACTATTTCCGACTAATTTACCCCATTGAGAGAAAGCTACTGTGAGCGGTGTAAAAGAATGACTTTATGACAAACCTGTGAATAATTTTGATTTGCAGGAAATTTGATTGCCACTGTCGAGGTTAAAATGCCCATTCACTTTCGCTACCAAAGACCTGTCAGTCATTCGAGGTTGAAAAATAGGCTTAGCTCAAACCGTCTTGTGAGTGGACCCATCAACCCTGGTGGATATGTTGCTGTTAACATTCCTCTTCCGAAATTACTACTGAGATGTGAAAATTGGGACACAATGGCGGTAGAAGAACAATGTCATACAGTTTCGGCTATTTGCAATCGACATGGAGATAAAGATGAACCCTGTTCCTGGATTTCGGTACCGTTCAAATCAGTAAGTGTAGAAAAAAATACTGGGAATTACCAATAACAATTACTGAAAAAAATTATTAAAGATGAACTGTGTCTTGCAGAATTCCAAAGGAAATACTGTTTTCATTCCTGTCGGAGATACTGACTCCCAACTACTTGTAACCGTCTTTACGTTGCTGGTTGTTCTCGGAGGGAATCTATTCCTCCTGATTACTCTTGTTCGAGTACACCGAAAGCATGCAAGCCATACTACTCGAGACCGAGAGCATCGACACCACCATAATGACTGACTATAAAAAGGCTAATAATAATTCCAAGATACTCGTCTAGGAGATTATGTACACCACTTTACATGATAATGGACACCAATTTGTTGGTGTGCCTACTTTACTATAGGTTGTCTATGTACGAACTGTCTAGTCATATTGTATTGTGCTTGTCATTTTATTAATAAACATGAAAATCCATTCATCCAATTTTTAATTTTCAATAATCGTGTTCATTATTATTCTTTCATTATTTCTGAAATTTGGAGACGCTCTGACAGTTATTAAGGAACTTACGAACTAACAATATTTTTATAAAGGTTACTATACATAACAGACGGTAATTGTTCAGGTAAACGCGCGAGACTAGATAATTGCAATTGGGTAAGCGCTGGCAAATTACGGCGGATCTTGTAGCGAGATAACAACTAGAGTATGTATGAAGTATATTATTAAACTAAACTAAAATACGCGAACATTAAATTACTTCAACCACATTTTAACAAATTAATATCAGCGAAACGGACTATTTATCATAGACTTATCAACTATAATGTTCATTCACAATTTGCTAGTAAAGCAAAATAACTTTTGGCTCAAACTAAAGTATAACTCCTGTCATAGGGTACTTCTAAAGCGACACAAATCTACTTGCCTACAACCAGGCCAACAATTGCTGAACTGAGCTTCCCAGCGATAGTCACGAACCATGCGAAGTACTTGGTTGCTGTGTATTCGGGGTTCAGGATAAGTCGGCGGGACTCCCGGTGAAAAATGACAAATGGCAGCGAGGAGGTTGGGGTGGGATAGGACAGCGAAGAAAACGTCTTGATTGACACCAACTCGACTGTAATTATGACGACTGAAGTCCGGAGGGTTAGCAGCAGATCGGAGTAATTCAAAAGATTCTAACTGTGGCATCCGTTCAATGGCTTTTTTCAAATCATTGCTACACACGTGAAATCCGTCCATACGTAAGTGGGTGATACTTCTGGGTAGGCATGTCATATTAATGGCCTCGACAAGTAGTACAGGTTGTGCTTCCAACAGGAGAATCGGGGCTCGTCGTATGCTTAAATACTTGAGGTTGACACATCCTTCCAGTAAAGCTAGATTGGCGGGTTCAGACTTAATTTCTTCTCCAAATGAGTAAATCGACATATTCACGATATCCACTCTTTGCAGGTATATAGCGTACAGGTTAAAGGATGAGGAGAAATAGGATAATCGGCTCAAATTCGGTGAGAGGAATCTTGACGCAATCATGTGTCCTAAAACGTTTCGATTTGTGATTGCGTCCTTCCAGAAGTCAATCCGCTCGACGCTCCTGAACGGACAGTGTAGGATCCAAGTCGTAACTCGTACATCTTTAACGCAACTGAAGTGTCCACGGTGAGTAGGCCAAGGAACCGATTCGAAGAGGATGGCTTGCTGGAAGTTGAGGCACTGGTGATGTGAGAGTGAGTACTTGAGGGAGATTTCCAAAGTTCGGAGGGTTGAGGCGTGACGGGCAATAAAGGGGAAAATCAGGTCTAGGAAGGCTTCTTTCAGCGGAGTGAACACAAACGTTACCTGAAACAATAAAAAATTAATTTATTATTACATTGAAATTTTTTTTAAATAAATTTAAAGTGTATTCAGTCACATTATTAATTGACGTTCGTGTTAGAATGAATGCATTTAATACTAGTAGAAGTCAGTAAATTATTGTTGAGAAGATCTAGTTTAAACCGAGAAATTTAAATTCAACAAAAATTGGTAAATAAAAATAAATACTTACATTGAGTTTCTCCAATGAAGGGTAATCCCAACTGAAGAGGTATTCCAAATTCTTTTTGAGTATTAAGTACCCGTCCTGATGCGGTTCAGGGGCTTGAGTCATTTCGATTTTCATGGTCTGGAGGTCTTGGAGGAGGATTTGACGTTTCTTGGTGGCAGAGGGGCAATAAGCAAATAAATAAGTGGAAGCCAGGGCTCGCCAACCCCATCGAAGATTTGTCATGGCTTTCCACCCTCTCAGCATCTCACGAATAATCCACTGAGACACTTCTTTTCGAATTATGACCTCTTGAGGTGGTCTAGAAAGAAACAATGTACGCATCTTCGGTGACTTTAGCCAGTTGATCTCACACTTTCTCATGGGTAAGCTGATTAAGCCGTTAAAACCTTTCATTTGCCGTTCATTCAAGACCACATCAAATAATCCAAAATCATCCACCATATTTTTCCATTTTCTACACGAAGCTCGTAACTTTAGAGCGGTCTCTACATCCAGCTCCCTGACTACAATATGTTGCAACTGTTGACAGGAAGGATGTCAAGATCAAGAAGTGAGTCAGTAATTCGGTTCAAAGCACACACACGTTGTCCATGGTGACACTTTTTTTTGTTATTTTTTTTAGAACAGAAACAGATGAGAGAGAAATGTTTAACAATCAACAACAAGGGTTTACCTCTCGCGGTAAAATGGAGAAATCCAGCGTGCAGACCTTCCCCAAGTCTTCCGGATCCTGTCCGTTTTCCCCGGGCGTCACCGTCACGGACTTGATGATGTACATGGAGGACAGCGTCGGATTTGACAGTCCTTCCATCGGATGTGTCGGCACCATCGTCTGATTCTCAACGGATAAGGAATAATCTACGTCCATGTTTTCCACTACCCCTTGTTGATTTTCCATTATGAAAATTTTTCCCAATCCCAAAACCTAAAATCTCACTACTGACTCAGATCAGATCAGAGCAGAAAGCAGAGGACGAGAAAATTACAGAGACAACTACTACTCACCGGGTCACAAGCAGTTTTAACATCTAAAGTCTTAAAGTCACTTTCGTATTCATTCATTCATAGTAGCTCTGTTCTGTTCTCCCTACCATTTCCACGACAATTTCATGCTCCACCTACAATACATAGCAATCCGCCTTGCCCCGAAGTTTTTATTGGTAAAATGTACAGTTTCCAATAAGCGCACATTGCCGGATGCATTGCACCGTTTCATGCTATTATTGTTGCAGTGCAGTAGGAGATTTTAGTATGTCAAATCATTTTTTCATGCAACGTTTTTCATATTACAACTAGGTATTCATCTTGTGCTGTGACAGAATCTTCGAATCAGAATAGCCAATAATGTATTATATAATTATGATGTTTGATTTATCGTTATTATAATATTTAGGGTTATATTAACAGTATTATAGCCCTACTGACACACCTGCATGTCAATGCTAAATAAAACAATGCTCCGCAGAAGTACAACAGTATAGAAATAAGGGTTGGAAATATAATCAGCAGTTTATTAATATCCATTGAAAACATGATAGAGATGACAAACGTATATAAATTATTACTGGAAAGAAGTGAAAGTATACGTAAGTACTAAAGTACGTACAGGGACATGACGTACATTTCACTAGAGAGAAAATACATGTTGTTGGAGTTGCATCAGTAAAATTTACTCACGATCTAAAACATAACTACAGATACTGCCATGAAATAAAATAATACATAAAAGTACATTACGTTATTTGTATTATATCTACATACAATTACGTAATATATACACAAGGGTTATAAAGTACATAAGACGAAATGTGTTACCGAAAATGCTAGTATACATGACATTAAGATAATGAATTTCACTACTTGATAATAACTTTCATTAGGAAGTTTAACTTCCAGATTCAAGAATATTAACCAGTGTACAATATTAGAATAGTATTTTTTAGTTTTCAGGTTGTTTTAAAATTTACTTGCCTTATGTAATAAACACAATCATCAAAATTATTCTATATATTTAAATTGTGGAGGATTACTATCAAATGGGTAATAGATACTTTAATTGTAAGTACACGAAAATTTACCTTGCTTTTACTGTAGAGGAATGAAAGCTACTACTTTACAACCTTGGATTTAATTTGATGCAGAAAATAGTATTGGTACGGTACATGGTACACAAAATTAATAATAAGATTAAAGTTACTCTTCCTGCTATATATTATATATTAGCATTAATAGATCCGTAACATTCCCTCCAGGGAATGAGTAAAAGGTATTTTTTGAATTTATGC
>JAQGAK010004156.1:0-12897 GCA_034696945.1 Lipothrix lubbocki
TAGTTTTAGCTATTTTCGGGTTTATCTAAAATAGTACGGTTCTGGGCTCTCCGAAAAAGTCTGAAATTACTGAAAATAAAACTTTACAATTAATTTTCCTGTAGAAAAAAAAATTTAAAAACAGTTTGTCTCATGAAGAAAATTAGTGACGTGTACTTAGGATGGAGGATTTCACGATTTCAGATTTAATTGCACAGGATTTATAAAAAATGGGAACATGCACAAACAATTTACTCGAAAAATATATTCCAAATTAAAAGGACAATGGAAAATAGGACAAACGTCTACATTTTAACTAATATTTTTAAAAATAATTACTTAATAATTAATAATTAGTTCAAAAAAATTATTGAGCCAAATTAAAAAAATTCTTTTTACTAGAAGCATTTGGCAAAGTTCCGCCCGAAGCCAACAGATCCGCCAAATGGCCCTGCTCCTGTGGTGATTCGTCTTCCAATGAAGTGTCCGAAGTCGGACGAAGCCAAGTGACTCGAACCGTGGAGAAGAGGTCGTCATACCCGGGACCACAGCAGACTCCCATCAAAATCAGGAAGAACAAAATCGCCATGACGGTCGAAATTAAGGACTTTTTAGTCCTAGAGTACCGTTTCCTTTGAAATACGTCATTGGCCCAGGCGAGTATTTCGACCGACATGTCAGTGACCTTGACCCGCTGATTGTCACTTAATATTTTCATCGTCTTTATTATTGATCGTGCACGAAACAGAAATCAGTGTTGATAAATCTTATGAGTTTCTCCGTACTGTTTTGTATATAAATAATAAATATAATAATATAGAATTTAATGTGGGCAATATAATTGATATTGTGTGTCTCCTTGTGTGAACTCTTTAAGTGTTGTTATAACAGTTTAAGTACGGAAAACGTAATGATGACAGTGCGTTAACGTAAATGAGCGTTAATCTTCTATAGTGAAATAAAGACGAAAATGAAAGTCAACACTGATAGGCTTGAACTGTCGTACGTGCCAACAACGTCGACTGTCCAACGATTTTAAAGTCCGGAAACCGTCTCGAGAAAATACGCTGATCAAAGTTTTTATGCCCCGTCCATCCAGAACATCTTCGTCAAACTCCCATTCTATCTCCCAAGTTAACTTCACAGTTGAGCAGTCGCAGTGTATAATATACTTGTGTAAAGTTTCTATGTGCAGTACCTAAACTTGTATATATATCGTCGGCTAAACATGCAAATGTGCTATAATTGTTTTTAAAAGCCATAACGTTACGAAAATTTTAGCACCTTTTAATGTTTAACCGACGATATGGAACTTTGGGCGCATTGCTAAAATCATGAATTTCAGGAGTTTCAGGCAAGTTTTGCATCGACTTCAATGTAAAATTGCCTTAGGATCCTGCAAATCCTCGAGTTTAGCCATGCGTTCTGTATCTGGATGGTACTTGTAACGTTGTAACACACTAACTTATATATTTCTACATGCACTCAACTCCCTGCTCCAACCCCACGTTGTATGTATTTTGTTTGTGCGTACATCTCGGCAAGTATTGTACGTAGGTGGGGAAGCAGCAAGTGTAAATCTCGCTTTTACACATAATCTCTCCTAACTAAATGCATTGGTTGGACGTGTAAATTCTCGTGTAAAATATACACACATGCATATACATAGATTCTTGTGGTAGAGCCAACGTTCAGGAAAAACAAATAAGAAACAAGAAGACCCATCCCATATCCTTCCAGCACATATGTATGTACATGCATTTGTATACGTATGTTGTTTGCCTTGAGTGCATTAATAAATACGATTAACATCATCTTATTTCGTTTTCTGTAAATAAGTTTTTATTCATTTTGAACTCCTGTAATAGCATTTTAGCTTAATGTCCACAATAAGTGAACTTAAATGTTTTTTTATATAATGGAAAATTTTATCTGATTGATCCAAACGTTATTGGCGAATTACTTCGTATTTATTATTAAATAGATATTGAAACATTGTCGACAGAGAAGGCATTTATTGTTGTCCACCGTTGGTGTATATAAGAATAACCTTGTTGTTGCTCCTGTAATAAAGAAGATTTCCCGAGAATTCAGATGTACGAACGAGTTACTTTTGCCATTATTCCAAGCACATTAGTCACACCAGTGACTCATATGGAATGGCGATGCAAAATAAAATTCATCGGCCGAGCAGCATCAGCATCAGGCCACATTTGAAAACCAATGAGGCTAAAGACCAAACAGTTCTGCACATACCCAAACTCACCTTGTGCTTTTTATTCTTTCTCTCTCTCTCTCTCTCTCTCTATTTTGACTTCCGTCCTCTGTCGTATTGCGTTTTATTTCATAGAGGCTTTCCCGATATTTTTACCAGATACATATACATATAGCACTATTTGAGGTGCAAGGTGGGTTACCTCCAATTGCCTGTAATGCAAAGTGGGTTAAATACTATCCACCATCAAATTGTTGCAAAATAGGTTAAACTCCATTTTTCCTATAAAAAACTATTATGTAAAATCTATAACGGACATTGCAACAAAGGCATTTAAAAAAGAATTTATTTTTAAATTTTATTTGGTCAGAATATTAAACAACCGAATAGAAACGGGTAAGTTTTCCTTAAAATTATGGAGTGACGTATATGATATGTGACAGCAGATGACAGCAATTATGTCAGCAATAAAAACAAACATGAAGATTACATTAAGCATAATATTTACACGCTATATGATATGTCCCAGCAGAAGAGTGAAGGTTCAATTTAAATATTATGTTGCATGCTCGTGCGTTGTACATAACAACATAACATTACATAAATAGTACATCTGCAACTGAAATTACAGAGCTCACAACTCTTTTTGCGTTGTCTGTAAATATTATGTAGTAGTCGTCTGCTGTTATGTGTTGCACAAATTTTTTACTACGGCAGGAATTGGAGCCGTCCCTCATTTACACATGGGAAAGTTTGCACTTTCGCACGGCTTCTAATAATGTATTCACCACAGTAGTTGTTAGGGACGATCAGAAATAAATTTGTCAAATTAAATCCTTTTGGTCACCTGTAAATTTTGTAGCAGTGATTGACATAATGACCGTATAATAATTAATAATCCTGTAAATTATATTTTTACGTAATACAAAATGTCGCCTTATAAATATCTTACACGTAATTATAGGTCGCTCCCTTTCATTCATAAATCCACAACATTTTTGCACACGGCAGCAAGGAACAATCAGCAGGAAGATTGAATGCAACAGGCAACACATATTTACCTATATAAATAGCATAAGATTGAGATTTTTGCTTCAACGAATTTTTGCTAGATTGAATTAATTTATTAATTCCATAAATTCCCTGGGTATTATTTGCATGTGTATACCTAGGAATGCAAATGGTAACCTTTTTTACACAGCACCTAAATAATATTTGTGATACAAATTTACTACAATGTTATCACATTTATATAAAAAAAAATTATATTCCTTTTTATTTTATTTTAAATGTCATACCCATAATACTTGTGTACGTACACTCGTACGCAGTACGTACTTGTTAAAGTTTCGTCTTCGTGAGCCGACGCGTGCGATCAGGAGACTTTTTCACTGTCATGTGGTTAATCGTTTTGTCTGTCTGAACCCTTGAAACGTTTTGGTGACCACAGTCATACATACATAGTTATCATTATCATAGAAGGAAATACGTTTCGATTCGCAAGTCTGTCCTCTGTCCCCATAAATTTTCCATTCTCATATATGCAAGCATTACAACTTAACGTACTTACTGAAACTGACCTACAAACATAATCAGCAAAAAGCAAGGAAAGCCTGGAGTAATAAGAATGACATATACACACATGATATAAGGATTTAATCAGAAATTCAATATAGAAGCGAAACCGGTTAGGTTATTTCGACTAGCTTTTATTATTATTATTATTAAATGAAGTATTACAAGTTAAGATTGAATTTGACGTTTCCATCTTTCCATGTGATGGAAATACGTCTAAATGTAATTTCTGTTCGTTCCTCGTATGTATGTATCATTAGACCATCTGATCAATCATATGACCAAATATGGTCATGCAATTCCATAGACTCTGCGCACAACAATCCAAATTTTACATTAAATTTTTTTTCTTAACGAAAGAGACGTATACTGCCCGTACGTACAAATACATGTATTATTATTGTGAATGACTGCTTGGTAAAACTCACTTAATGCTCTGAGGCTATGAGGATTTTAGCGAGTATAGGAAAGAATTATTTGCGTTGGGTGATCGCGCTTTACGCACTGGGCTGTCCATTTCATTGTAAGCGAATAAAGGCCAATATCATTGTATATGTATACGTTTACAGTTCATGCCACGCAATATGAAATGCGTTACCTTGACTCTGAGCTTCTTCTTTGAAAATGAAAGTCAGCCCGTTTATCACATGATTTAACAGCAGCAGTGGCCCTGTAACTTCCATTCCATACAATATAGATATTCTTATACACACATGAAGTGACAAATTTAATACTCCACAACTTGTCGGCCAGACCAGACTGCAAGCTTGTAATAGAATTGTCATATAAGCGAATGCAACTTTAAACTTTATATGTTAATTTCTTTCACACACACTTTGTTGTTACAAATTCTTATGCAATACTACATATAGGGGGAAAACCTGACAAAGTGTGGCCGAGAGAATTTGGGATATCTGTACATACATATACTACAATATATTAAAAGTTTAACATTATCAAGTCGCCTTCTATCCTGCTTCTAATGTAGTTACTATGTATTGATAGAGGAATAAATAATATGCCAAGAATTAAAGGCACTCATTCTCATTACTAGAGTGATGAATAATAATTTTTTCCTATGAAACGCATTCTATAATAAATGACATTTTATTTATTAATTTTAAGATCTAAATGTTTATATTACATTTTATTTATTTATCACATATCGTACAATACTTTACACATATCCGTCGATTTAAATTTTCATTAAATGCGTGAAAAGACGATTATAGATGTGTACAAATCACAGAATTAAAAACATTTAGCTACAAGGAACGTATACTTATAATTATTATATTATATGGAGTATAAATTATCACATGTAAATTTGCCTTAATCAAAAAATTTTCTAGTCTAAATTTAATCTCCAAAAAATGTTCCAGCATTTTAGCATTACAACTGATACAGAATTACTTAAATAGACATAATACGTTGTATGTACATACTAGATATATTATTATAAGAGATCTGTAGATTATAGAGTATAATTTCACAATAACATTTATAATCAATAAAAGGTACTAAAATAAAATGCAAATAAAAGGAAACGTAATTATTTTCATTGCATTACAGTTCCAATTATTTACCCTCGCCGCACAAAAATATTCCTAACGAAGTTCCGCACACGACGAATTACCCTTAAGGTGTGAACAGCAAAAGACTCATCATTAATGGCATATGCCTCCGCCGATCTACATTTTTTGTAGTAAGTAACAATGCATCCTGTGATAATTATCAAACCCGTTACTATTATTAACCACAACCACCAAGGAATTAGACCGACGTGAAATTCTTGAGGTAGAGGAGGAACACTAGCGTCTTCATTTCCAGACATGGGAACTTCCGTCGTTGTAAAATCAGTTCCGACGTATTCACCCCGGAAAAACAGATAAACTTGCCCGGCTGGACAAGGCACGGTATTTTTTCCTGGGTGCAGTTCACCCTCGCATTGGTCAAAAGAGAATCGGCTATAACAGCCAATCGCATGAGTGAGTTCACTGGTTGAAAAAACAATGTTGATTTCGCTACCCGGGCAGATCTTCTTTAATTTCTGCATCTCATGCGGTGTCAGCGGGGAATGAGCTTCACGGGCTAGAAAATCGTTATAAGCTTCTTCACATTCTTCGGGATTTAAAGCCTTATTTGTTGCTTTAGCCATTTTGGAACAGTAGAGCTGCACGGCTTCCCAGTTCGTTATGGAATGAATGAATTTCTCGATGTCGGTACGATTGCCGTAATTTGGAGTGCCCGGATGGTGGAAGATTTCGTGCAGAAGGGCCGCTTGGTCAGGAATGGATGGCGGCACTACGGGCATTTTTTTAGATTTCAGTACAAGAACTGCTGCGATTGCGGATTGAAGCGGGTGTTTTAAATCTGGGTAAGTCGTTCCAAGCCAGTTGACGCCTAATTTGCCCATTAGGTATTTGAACCAAACCCCTGTAATTTATTGAATATTTAGAATATTATTTAAAATTTGGATTTATTTTGAATTATTATTCTTAGATTAACAAATCATTAAAATAATTCTGTAATTTAAAAACTTTTTAACTAAATTAATTTAAGTAAATCGGAAGATACAGTTTATTAGGATTTTCTCACTTTGCCCCTTAGTTCCTTCAAATTGTTTTTCATTAATTCCCCAAATGCCACCACCATCCAGCTTATCCGACGGGATTGTTCCGAATTCCGATTTAAACAATCCCCAGCGATGCAAAAATTCAAGTTCACCATTTTTATTTATAAACGGAAACTCATTCAGACGTTGGAGTGTTGCATTGATTGCTGTAGCTTGGGCATCCGCAATAGATCTTTTAGCCCTTTCACGAGTAAGGGAAGGATCTAAAAACATTGTGAGGATTTAAATTAAATTTTTTTTGTAGGTAATAATAATAAACAGTAATCTAAAGCCTATGGTAATATTATTACTTAAATAATAAATCTATTAAAATAATTATTATTATTTAAATACTAAATCCATTAAAATAATAAGTTTAAAATAAGTTACAAATTATTTCAATTAACCTGAAGAGGAAGACGTGCTGTAGCGCACAGTAAACAAAATTACAGCAGCAGCCGCGGTACAAACAAGGGTTTTCTTCCCTTTGAAAATTACTCGGATATTTCGACAACGATTTCGACAGCAACGATCCATAATGCAGATATATGTCAACAACCGTATAAGTCTAGTCTATATCCTTTTCATTTATCAAAGTTCATTAATTAACACTCTTTAAAAAAACACAATCTCCCTATGTGGAACTTCCTTTTTATGTATATCCTAACTAAAACGTATTCATTACTATGATTTGATATAGAAAATATTATTGACACTCTCCTCATCAGTAACGAACTATTAGGAGAATTTAAGCCCTACACATGCACAAATGTCAAATATTGCTTAAATAATAATATTAATTTTTGTCAACCCAGAAGCTTAAATTTTGAGTGCTAGCTGAGCAATGACTTCTCAAGAATAAAAGTGATTCCCCCAACCTGCATTTACAAATTATTTGGGACGATTAAATTTGCAGGAAATTGATTAGCCATTATTATGTATATGTATTATAGTTCTTTTAAAGTTAATTTCATCAGCATATTATTATGCGTTTCATATAGAAAATTAAATTCCCTTGATTTATTACAATTGTACAACATCGTCGGCTAAACATGAAAATGTGCTATAATTGTTTTAAAGCCATAACGTTACTAAAATTTTAGCACTCTTTCATCTTTAACCGACGATATGTTGGTATACAAAGATTTTTAAATGCAAGAAAATGCATATGATAACAACAGCCCAGCGGTTGTGCTGTGGTCGAAACCTCGTGGAACATCCGATGTTATCCGCGGCTCTTCCTGTCATGGGACACTCTCGACTCAAAGGACAAGCCGTGGTCTGGACTTCTATACTCTACAATATTTACTATTTCGAATTTGTACATGGATGAGTCACTTAAAAACGTATGATTTACTACATTTTACCACACAAAGTTCAAGGAATTATGTGTTAATTCGTACGAGGTAATTTCTAATTTCGATCGAAACGATCAAACATGATTTGCAATTTGTAATAATAATATTGTAATAATTCCAGAACTATTTATATAGAGTAAACTATTAAACTTATTAATGTTAAAATAAAAATAAATAAAATATTAATAAAATTACGCCTGTATGACAATGTACAAATAATTTATTGACGGAATGCTCTCCATCGTTATCAAACAATATAGAATTTGATTAATATTACATTAATATCGTACTAGAATCCTGATGTTTCATTTCGTCTCAATATAAATGCGCTGACATAAACAATAACAACACATAAACAAATCTTCGGGAATGCATATATTATGAACTACTTTGTATAGAAATATCTACAAATCGGCTCAATCCTGGAGTTGATTTTCGAAAGTTTTCTACGGGAATGCAGAAAATATTTGTAATAAATCGTTTCCGATGATGACTGTCCGTCTGAAAAGTTAAGTCCATGTGTATCTTCGTTTTAATAAGAATCCGGTCGAACCATTATTAGCAATATGGATGCGAGGACTTTCCTGGAATATTCAAAGACTTCCTTAATCCAAATGACATGGCATTTCCCAAATGCACCAAACTTCTCCATATTCAGCCAGTTTTTTCAATTGTCAAAGTTGAATAATCAGGTGGTAGATCCATGACTTCGTTGTAGGATGGAGGTTTGTCCTTATATTTGTCGGGAATAAAGTAAATTCCCACTTCTTCATCACCAGCCGATGCTTCCGGGTAGTTAGGTGAGATATAGTCGTGTAGGTATATGAGGATCCTCAACTATTCAAGTAAATTATTTAAAAAAATTTAAAAATTGAGAAGTTCAAGACAAATTCTATAAATAAAACTTTTATGAATTACAAATTCGAAATTAATACTAAAAGTATCCAGTTACTGGTTTTGATACAAAAATTGTGGAAAATATCAACTTACCCCCAAGAAAAAGAGGAGCAAACCTCCAACGTACTGCAGGATAAAATTCCAATCTGTAATGGTTGTCATCACTATAATTTGACAATACGGACAGTCGACGGTCTTGCACTAAAAACTGATAATTAAACTTGTATCAAATTAAATATTTTGTCACTCCAGCGTTTAAAAACGTTTTACAGCCTGAGTAAGGAATTATTGACTAATACATGATTGACAACAAAATCCTGCGGTTTTATAAACCTTCGAAAACGTTACACATGCGTATGCAAATTTTCAACGAATTAATAATTAATTAGTACTGTAAAATTATTGTCAATTTACAGGAAATAAATGTGCATTTGTGATTTTAGATTCATTCAAAAAGTAGAGAATCAGATATTTTTACGTCAAATGTTATTCCGTGTATCTACATATTAACTATTAACATTAAATCTAGAAATATGAATGAAATTAACCGACGTCACTGACACTCTGGTTGATCAATAGCTTATCTTTACTTTTCACACTATCCACATCATCGGTGGAGATGCAAAGTGGGCTATCTCCATACGTGAAGCTAAAAGCAAGATGAGATATCCACCACTGAATTAATAAACCAGTTCAATAGATGGGATAACCTGCCGTTTAAATTTTCAAATAAAAACTGAAAACGGCGGGAGTTTTTGTATTTAAAATTTCATGCAAAAGGAAATTTGTAAATTATAACAGTGGAGTTATCCCATATCTTGCACTTAAAATTCTGCTGATTGTCCATCACTTTTCAGCTGTAGGGAGTAGGGACGCACATATGGAGATAGCCCACTTTGCATCTCCACGGGCGGTATGCATGTACAATGTAATTATTATAATTTTATTAGTGATTCCATGGAATATTGACAGTTGTGAGATCATCTGCTGGTGTGAATAATTATTATTAATATTAATGAAGAAGATTAAACCCGCGGGATTATCGAGCAAATATTCTATAATCTTTTAACGTGAAGAATAAAATTACAGGTCACAATTAATCATTATTATTGGTATCACAGATAACTGTTAAAGACGAATTATCAGGAATTTCATTTAATGTGTGGGAATTGACTTTTTTATGACAACTTATGAGTTGTAAAAAAATTAACGATATGATAATGTAAAAAAAATTATACATTTCTTGTTTCTCGTATTTTCAGATCCCATTGAATTTCAATGCTGATTAGCATAAGAACGTGTCTATTGAATCCCCGGAATTGCAGTAATCTATAGAATTTATTTGTAATTTATTTGGTTGTAATTTATTTTCGAGCGTATACAAGCAGCAGCAGGTTTGATCAGAACGTAAACTAATTTCTCATGACATAATAAAATCATGGATAAATAATTTGGGTTTATATAAAATATTTGTATTTATTTCTTGATTCATTTATAAAAACAATTAACGTTGAATTAAAATCATTTTATAGGGCTGCGTTGTTAAAACCATTCCCACATTCGGAGCTAAGGAAGGGATTTTGTCCACCGGAAGTGCTTGGAATAATTGGAAGATACTAGTTGTAAATAGGAATAATTCATCCCTTGCCAGATTCTCCCCGATGCACGCACGTTTCCCAGCCATGAAAGGATTGAGATTCTCGTTCTTAACGAATTTCCCATTTGCGGGGTCAATAAAGCGCTCAGGTCGGAAGTTCTGCGGATCCCCCCAGGATTCTTCGTCATGGTTGGAGGAGTACAAATTTGCGAGTATCATCGTGTCTTTGGGAATGAAGAATCCATGGAACTGGATATCTTCAGTGGTGCTGTGAAAAGCGCCGAGGGGTAGAAATGAGGAATGTCGGAGGACTTCATTGATTATTGCTTCTGTGCAGTGCATGGAAGATCTGTCAGTCAAAAAGGGAATTCTCTCCCTGCCAATGACTTCGTCTATCTCCGCCTGTAAACTGGCTTGGACTTCGGGGTAATTGATTAAATAGGCACACATCCATTGAAGAGCGTTGCTGGTGGTTTCGCTGCCAGCAATGAATAAATCGAAGATTGTATGGACCATTTGATCTTGTGAAGGATGAAAACTGGAGTGCGGATCCGATGCTTTCAAGACTTCGTCCATGTAGGCATCGATGAAATCCCTGGGTTGATTTTGTACGTAATGTAAACTATGCTTGTCAATTTGCTTTCGAATGAATTTCAGTAATTGGGGGACGTCCTGGACCATTTTCTCATATCCGGAGATTTTCGGGATGAATTTATTCAACCAGGGCATGAAGATGGCTAAGCTGGCTACGATGCTCGTGTCTTCGATTGTCCTGCGCAATAAAATAAATCAGCACGTGAGAATTAAAAATATTTAATTAAATTAACACTGTTTTTATAAAATATTGTTAAAATCATTATTTTATTTAAATTATTTTATTAGAAACATACGACGCCAGTTTCTGAATGATTTCCCTCGTTTCCGGTTCCTCCACGTCAAGACGCTCACTAAACATAATGCTCCATAAAGCGTTAACGACTGCTGCACTAAATAAATTCTTGGCCTGGATTGGCTGTCCAGCTGTGTTTCGGAATCCTTCCACAAGATCTGCAATTTCCTCTTGAATTTTCATCTCCATGGTTTTTCTTCCGAAACCGAAATCCCGCAGATATCGGAGAGCAAATCGCCGCTGTTCGGACCAATGCCGTCCTTCGGAGACTAAAAGTCCTGTAAAATGCAATAATGTTTAAAATAAAATAAAAAAAATGTTCTATTTTTTTAATTTTATTTGTAAAAATTTAAATTTGAAGTCTATTTCTATAAAAAATAATTTGAAATATAGTTATTCTCAAGTAATTAACTCCTTTGGCTTACCCCTTATAGCGCCTTCACATTTCGCGCTAAATAAATTAAGTTTCGGCCTGCCGCAAAACCCGTTTAAAGTCATGGCCTCTCGGATCAGCTTGGCATCTTGAATTACCACGGTTCTACATATACGTAAAATATTCGATTCATAATAATTAGTAAAGTATAATATAAACTATAGAGGGCTAGATATTGCATAATATTTCTTATACAGTATGGAGACTCGCTATAGCGGTGCTCCTTATACGGGCAAACTCTTTATAACGGTCGAAGTTTTTATGCATCAGAATTTACATGTAATTTTGACTCTTATAAGAGCACTTCTTTATAACGGTCATGTTGGGAGCTTTAAGGGATGCCGTTGTAATTTGTAAAGAGTTTCCGCTTTATTTCTATTGTATCTTTTTCTATTTCTCTAACTTTTCTCTTTTTAATTTAATTCAGTGTACTTGTGAAGTATATTCATTTTAGAATATTTAAAAATGCTCAACTTGATAATTCTTTCTTACCTGTAGCTTCCAAACCAAATCCCAATCACAGTTCCATATTTGCGCTTCCAACGGCTCAAAGTCTTGTGAGGATGTTGTCCAAGTAATGGGAGATGTCCCAGCAGAGGGAACTTTATTGGTCCTGCACATGGAAGTTACAAACATGTCAAAAAAGATACTCCGCTTTTCGTTTACATATATAGAAAACGTTTACTTCATCCGCAGAATATAATTATTTAATTTAATAAAGAAGCTTAAATAAAACAATTAAAAAATATCTTGTAATGTTTTAAATATAAAATTTAAATTATTTAAACGCTAAATTGTAACTACAAATTATGGAATACACTAATATACCACTGGCACGCACAGTATTTTCATTAGTAAATGTGAGCAGTAACAATAGAAAGATCATTAATTTTTAATAAAAAATTAATCTCTAACTCACCTGGAGGGAAATTTTTAAGCTGCCTTTGAAAATAATACCAAATTAAGGCCCAGAGCAATGCTGTTGTTAGAAATTCAAATGTCCAACCCATATTATTGTAATATTAAAAATTGGTCAGATACGCAAATTTAAAAACAAATCTGTATTCGCTTAATAAGCACACTGAGATCGGTACTATAATAAATAAAAAAAATTAATCAATTTATTTTAAAAAATAAATAATAATTTATGTTTAATACATTTTAAACAAATAAAAAAAAGAATCTACATAAAAACTCAATAAATAAATAAAAAAGTTGCAAATAATCAAAACATTATTGCTTAAAAAAATCGGAAATCGACCAGCCCCGGCTGATTGTCAGTGTGAATCGAGACAGACAAACGAGAATGAGACAATCGGCATCGGGCTCAACTATTGCAC
>JAQGAK010004157.1:0-12894 GCA_034696945.1 Lipothrix lubbocki
CGAACACCGCCTCTTAAGCCACCAAATCCAGCAGAGGTTTTCGACACTGTGTTCTGGTCGGACATTAGCACAAGACTGACTAAAATATTATTTAATGCTGCAAAGAAAATCATGCGCATGCGTGTTTCCACATGAATAAATTAAAAACGTTTATGAGAAAATTAAATACGTTTGTATATGCTCGCATATATATAGAAGAATGTGATTAAAATGCTAACTTAAACGTTTATAAATGAATTTATGCTGATGCTCTTAAATATTAAAAACGTTTATGAGAATATGACAAACGATGATAAATGAGGGTCAATGGCATGTGTGATTCACCTGAAAACGTTATTTCCAATAATTATTTTATTAATCATTAAACATTTCACATAACTTCCTTATTAATCTTTTTTACAACGTTTACACGGAATTTCTTTAACGACTAATTGTTTGTCCAATTCGCGTTCCTGCATCATCGCATTGAAGCGATCACGTGATTTTACAATTTCGCCACACTCGAGCACAAGTTTGTCGGGATTATCATCGTATAGCTGGGCATAAAGGCCCGGAAACTCCTTTATAACGTATTTTTCATCTTCGGTTAGGGGCACCAGGTCCATCAACGTAGAACGGAGCTCTTCAAATTTCTCCCGCTTCGCCTCGAAAGTATAGCCAGGTGGTAGGTGAAGTACGCGGCAAGCCCCGATCAACATCGCGTGCATTTGGAAGAGGAAATCCACTTGCCTGGGACGTTTGATGACCTCATGGACCACGTCATCGACCATTTTGTCAACCTCAGACACGCACATATTGGTCCGCATAGCCCCACGAAGGACGCCTTTCCTTACGCGTTCTTCCACATCCTTAGAATCTATGTCTCCTTGTGCCATCCGGCTAATAAGATTAAAGCCCCTTTCCGCATAACCGGGTGTCTTGAACAGCGCCATGGTAATTAAATAGCTGTAAAAATAAAAAAATTAATAATTATCCTTGATTTATATTGGAATTTATGCACACGATAATATTAGCATATACTACGAAAATGGACAATATTATAAAAATATACTTTGGTAAACTAAACGTTTTACGTTACCTTTGATGTGCGGTGATAGAGTTTAAACTGAATTTGTCCATAAATGCAACCCCGTTATAAACCTATATTAATGAATGGTGCCCTTGTTTAAAGGAACAAATCAAGGTTGCTGGAAATAAAAAGTTGTCATAATTTTACTGGATAACTGAAATAAATTGATTATTTGTTAACCTAATGTGCATTAAAACCACCATAAAGTGATTAATCGGCATAATTATGTCAAACGAAGTGTTAAACATGGGTCATTGAATGGACCGTGGCATTGAAGTTGATTATTTATCCTCCTTACCTTATTAAATTCTCATTCATTGCACACTTGCCGCTTTTGCAAGTTGTTTACTTTTTATCTCTGCTTTATACATTAGCGCACGAGCATTTATTCTCCATTTATTTTTGCAATGCAAGATTTTTTCAAAATTTCATTTCCATGACAACAATTACGAATATTCGTGAAAACCATATAAAAAACAGCCATAAAACACTCAATAGCAATTTCTGAGGCTCCGGAGATCTTTGAGCTTTGGAGTGAAATTGATATTGTATCATTTACATTACTGAACATATCACCAGGAAAGTGGACTCATCCCTTCTACCAATACACTGCATGTTCGACATAACGTCGACAATGCTCATATACTGCGTATCAGTTTGTTTAACAGAATTACCAAGAAAACGATTAACAACTCACCAATTTGATTAACAAAAATCGATTAACAGAAAACGATTACTAACTTACTATTTTGATAAACAACAGAAAACGACTACCAAAAAACACGATTTTGATTAACAGAAGACGATTACCAAAAAACATGATTTTGATAAACAGAAAACGATTACCAAATAACCCGATTTGGATTAACAGAAAACACGATTTTGATAAACAGAAGACGATTACCGAATAACCCGATTTTGATTAACAGAAGACGATTAACAAATAACCCGATTTTGATTAACAGAAAACGATTACCAAATAACCTGATTTTGAGTAAAAGAAAACGATTACTAAATAACCCGATTTTGATTAACAGAAAGCGATAACCAAATAACCCGATTTTGATTAACAGAAAACGATTACCAATAACCACGATTTTTATTAACATAAAACGAATGTCAAAAAACACTGATTAACAAAAAACGAATGTCAAAAATACATTTTGATTAACAAAACGATTACCAAAAAGCACGATTCTGATTGACACAAAAACAATTAACAAAACCAGTTGTAACAACAATTACCAAACCAATTTTGTATAACATCAAAACCATTTAAAAACCGAGTGTGATTACTAAAAAACCAATCAAAACGCCGATTTTGATTTACACAAACACTATTAGCAAAACTGATTTTGATTTACACAAACATTATTAAAAAATCGGATGTTGATTTACACAAACATTATTTTAAAAAACGGATTTTGATTTACACAAACATTAATCAAACCAGCGTTGGTTTTCACAAAAACAGTTACTGAAACCAAATTTGGGTAACACAGAATTACTAAAACCCATTTACACAACAGCAAACGGCTCTGATTAATATATCAAATAGTGATTGTGATGAACAAAACAAGTATTGATTTTTATTAACACAACCAATAGGATTTAAACCTGTTATCGCCGCAAAACCTCCGGTACTAGTTAGGTACACATACCTTTCGCTTAGGGATAGCGGCAATATGTCGAACAGAGCCTCTTCCGGCTTTTTGAAATCACCCCGTTTTCCCGAGCCTGGAGAAATGCTAAATGAATGGAACATTATGCTTTACGTGGTGTTGAATATGACACGGACAAGAATTACGTGGTGGCGACGTACCATGTTCCTTCAATCATAGTAAAGGTACTTTCGTGACCTTAATAAAAAGTTCATCCATCAGGGACTTCATTAGGCGGGTGTTCAACCAGAACTTTCAGTTGGTAATTGCGCCTGTTTATCACAACCGACTACATAATTACTGCTTGCCATGTGTATGTCCCTATATTTTTCAGGCAACTATGGGAGTCCCGTAGAAGCATCCATGTAGCGTTAGGGAGCTGGTAAATGAGCTGGTAATAAGTTTTTTCGAAGAATTAATGTCATTAAATTACAATTTATGTTTACATTATTTGTGTGTTAATATGCATCGTCTTAGTAATTTGTATTTGAATAATTTTTATGATCGCAAAGTTGACAAAGTGCCATGATGCTCTTGTGTTTGCATACTTGCATTCGTGATATTTACTGTACTCCCTTTTTATTCCCACAGTTCCTGAGCTAGCTCAAAGATTATTAGCATACATGCTCATCACCACTACTATGAGGTGCGAAATATAAGTATATAAATTGTGGGATTTGGTTAACAAAGTTTTAGCAATACTCATCTGTTTGAAAAATATCGGAAGCAACCATCAATTTAATTTGTTTAAAATATTTTCAATGGCCATGAAAAAAAATCTGAACGATTTGAACGATTCGATGAATCTTGAAATTACTAAACTTACTGCTGATTTAATAGAGTTTCTGATACTTACATAGTATTTTTTCCAGCACACATTTTGTAATTGATTCATATTTATTTATATTATTTTTTGACTTTATAGATTTTAATAATCTACAAGTGTGCATTAGAATTCAAAATAACTTAAAACTACTAGTAGAAATAGCAAATATGTTGATTTGTTAACATTATTTCTACCGTTGCGTATTTGTTACTAGTGTATTTAATTGATGTTTTTATATATTTGTATATTAATCACTTTTTTGTTGAAATGTTTAAATGTGTTATTATTAATTAACAAGTAAATCTCCACACGCTACGCGCGCGTTCGATGTACTTGTCGGCGACTCCTAGCCCCTCATCCTTCCTACCCTACTCCCCCATAATGTTTGTATCAGGCTATGGAACGAATATTCCTAAATATTGTCAACTATACCTGCAAACTACTATACAGTTTGAAAGGTACGGCGGCAAAAGGTCAGAAGTATTTACGGCGGAAAATGGGGCACTATTTACTACGGCGGGAATAGGGTCCTATTTTTTACGGCGAGAATAAGTCACTATTTATTAGGGCGGGAATAGGGCGCCATTTATTTCGCCGGGAATAGGGAGGGCTGTATTATTTACGGCGGGAATGGGACCCCATCGTGACGGACGTCCCGGTTTTATAATAAAGGAGACTTCATTGATGTACTAAAATTGGTGCTGATTTGACAGATTTGCTGCCTATTTATTATATTTGCTGCCCATTTATTAGATTTGCTGCACATTTATTAGATTTGCTGCACATTTATTAGATTGCTGCACATTTATTAGACTGCTGCACATTTATTAGATTTGCTGCAAGTTAATTAAATTTGCTGCAAGTTTATTGCTGCAAGTTTATTAAATTTGCTGCAAGTTCATTAAATTTGCTGCAAGTTTATTAAATTTGCTGCAAGTTTATTAAATTTGCTGCAAGTTTATTAAATTTGCTGAAAGTTTATTAAATTTGCTGCAAGTTCATTTTATTTGCTGCAAGTTCATTTTATTTGCTGCAAGTTCATTTTATTTGCTGCAAGTTCATTTTATTTGTTGCAAGTTCATTTTATTTGCTGCAAGTTCATTTTATTTGCTGCTATTGCTATTTAAATTTGCTGCCAAAATACCTAAATTTGCTGCAAGTTTAAATGGGTGCCTTTTACTAATATGGATTTGTTGTGTGGATCGGAATTATTTTGGGTAAGAAAATTCAATGACTTCTGCGGTTATACATAAAATGACATTGATAAAGTAGAATCTTCTTCAAAAATTGGATTTAATAATTTAATAAACCTGTTTAAGGACAACAACGTCACATGGAACACCGATTCCCCTGATTTGACGTCGTGTTTTGAGAAAACAATCCTCGTTTGGGTGCCAGCAACATTTATTTTAATATTTTCTACAATATTATTTTTGAGAAAACACCAGGAAAAATGCGTGGACGCAGCAGTTTCATTTCTGGGAATGATTCAAATTGGTCTTGGACTGTTGCTCACAATTCTTCAACTCCTGCAGCTATATTTTTTATACGGAAGGCGGGGAAAACATATTTTTGAATCGTATCTGGCTGACCTGACGGAACTGATAATTAAAACGTTTACTTTCGTAATGAAATAATTACTAATGTTCAATAATTAATTACGTATTTCAGACATAATTAAGTATATCTTAATATTTATATTGAATTTATAAGCATTATTAATTCTTGAAAGATTTTCAGGAAATTGTTCTTGAGTAATGTAATAATTTGTAGATGGTAACAACGTTAGCAACAAACTACACCAAACGGAAGGGAATACAAAACTCTGCAGCACTATTTCTCTTTTGGTCTTTGGCGGCAATATGTTTTAGTTTTGAATTTCAAACTGTATTGCGTAGCTTTTCCTTCAATAACGTAATTTTAAGAATATAAACTATTGCGGAAAAAAAATTATCTTTGAAATTTTAAAAAATTTACTAAATCCGAAAATTAATCTAATTATTATTTTTTCAGACCTTCAATGAGCTTTACTTAAGCAAGATTATTACGCTGATAACCTACTTGTTGGTGGTCATTGCATTTATTCTTCAGTTTTTTGCTGATCCACCAATTCAATCAAATTCTAATTTCTATGACTTAGGCAACTCAACTAATGTAAGGAAAGCATCGTGTTAAATTCTACGTTGATAGTTAAAATGTAATTATTAGTTGGGAATAACACCAGTTGATCATTCTTCTATTTATGCTTTAATAGAAGCCCAGTCCGCAAAATCTGTCGTCTATTCCTAGCCGATACAGTTTCCAGTGGTTGTACTTGCTGCTTTGGACGGGACATAAGAGAACCCTGGAATTTTCTGATCTGTGGGAGTTGGCCAACGAAAATAAAGCCTCAACGTTGTTTGAAAAGTTCGATGAAAACTGGAGACGTAGTTTAAAAGCCTTAGAAGCAGCAGAGACAAAGGATGTCGTTAAAGGCAAAAATAGAAAAATGGCATCAATTTCACCAGCGCTGTGGCTGACCACATGGAACACCTTCTGCAGTAGCGGCATTTTGAGATTAATTTATGAACTTCTCGGAATCGCGGCGCCACTGATTTTAGGGTAGATTACTTAACCTAACAGCACAACAAATTTTATTGTATAATACCGAACACGTCTTTATTAATTATTTCTTTCAACCTTCTAAATTATGTTTTTTATTATTTATTTATTATTTAATTTTTATTTAATAATTTATTTTTAAATATTTTTTTGATACTTAGATTTCTAGTACTTTTAATCCTTTTAAATTTTATTTGGCCGTACTTTTTAACGCCATTTCCAGGCTAATTATTTCCCAAATTTCGAACCAAACGCACGAAACAAAATGGAAGGTGTACTTTTATACAGCTACCCTGATAGTTATCGTGGGCCTGCAGTCTATTTGCATGGTGAACCATGATCACCTGATTTATGTAGTGGGAATGCGCCTGCAAACAATAGTCACCAGAGCGGTGTATCACAAGTCGTTATTTCTTTCGAATTCCGCACGTGCCGGTAATATAAAATTCATTGTTTCAAATAATCTTCAATGAATTTTTTAAATACTGTTACAATGTTTCCAGAATCAACGACAGGAAAGATCGTCAATCTTATGAGCGTAGACGCCAATTTATTTCGAGAAGCAATCGCACATATACATCTCATTTGGGCAACTCCGTTACTATTAGTCTTGGTAACTTATTTCCTGTATCAGGAACTAGGCAATGCCGCGCTGGTGGGCATGCTTGTAACTACGATAATAATTCTGGTCAACATTCTTCTTAATAATCGGATGAAATATTTGCGGACGCAACAAATGAAGAAGAAAGATGAGAGGATTCGGATAATGAATGAAGTCATTTCCGGAATCAAGGTACGAACTTCGCGTTACCATAATTTCAAATAGGCACTGCAGTTTTCGTACGTTGAATAAATATTGTAGGTTCTGAAATACTACGCATGGGAACCTGCCTATGAGAAAAAGGTTAGCGACATAAGAAACCAAGAAATTTGTATTCTTCGGAAGACTGGGTATTTAACATCCTTAATAATGACCCTAGGCGAGCTGGCGCCAGCTTTGGTGAGTTTAAATGAAGGAAAAGCAGAAATATTTTTGAATTAAATCAAATTCATTTCGGCAATCCCCCAATTTTATTTTTTAAATTATTGTCACTCAACTAAACAGATGTGCTTAACTTCATTTGGAGTCTTTGTATTGGCTGACGATAAAAACGTACTTGATGCACAAAAAGCCTTTGTTTCATTGGCTTTGATGAATACCCTTCGACGTTCTTTGACTGCGCTTCCACTTTTTGTTTCCAATGCGGTTCAGGTTCTTTAGAAGAAATGTTTTACCTAATTTTGTACATCATTTCAACTTTTAACATGTAAACAAATTTCGTAAGTAATATTATCTACATTTTGCGGAATACTTATGTTAGTCTCCAGCGCCTAAATAACTTCATGAATGCGGAGGAAGTCAATTCGAACATTTCCACGAATTTTTGCAGAAATAAACGTAAATTTGTGTTCAACTTTAATTAGCTAAGCCGTATCCACAAAAATTATTTAACAAAATATTTTTTACAGGTACTGATATCTATATAAATCAGGGGAGCTTTTCTTGGGACAAAGATGGTGATGCGATTTTGACAAATATTTGTCTAGATGTAAAACCGGGTTCTCTCGTTGCAATTGTTGGAACAGTGGGTTGCGGAAAATCATCACTTTGTTCTGCCATTCTAGGAGAAATGCATAAAATTTCCGGAGAGACGAGTTCAATTGTAAGAGAAATTTAGATTTAATTCAATTATAACATATATATTTAATAAGACATTTCCCTGTATCAAAAAACAGGGAACACGTTAAAAATACAATACAAATTATTGGGTCAGGATTTTGTGTACAAGTGTGTACTCAAAGTGTGTTTTTTTAATCCTGGTGGACCCTTAGTATTTAATATGAAATATGTTCAATATCTACGTTATACAATATTTATTTAATAGGGCTCAATTGCTTACGTTGCTCAGCAAGCGTGGATACAAAATGCAACGATTAGAGACAACATTCTATTTGACCAACCGTTTGAAGAGAATTTTTACCAAGAAGTTGTCGAAGCATGCGCACTGATTCCAGATTTGAAAGTCTTACCGAGTGGTGATATGACTGAAATTGGGGAAAAAGTCAATGTCAAACAAATCATAGTTTTCTAACCACGTGGTACATTTTACATATATAATGTTTTCAATATAATACTTTGTATAGGGAATAAATTTGAGCGGCGGGCAAAAGCAGCGCGTTGCCTTAGCCCGAGCAGTGTACAGCAAAGCCGATATTTACTTGCTGGACGACCCCCTCAGCGCAGTCGATGCTCATGTTGGCAAACACATTTTTGAGAACATCGTCGGACCAAATGGCCTGCTTCGTCATAAAACGAGAATTCTCGTCACACATGGAATTGCGTTCCTTCCTAAGGTTGACGTGATTTATGTGATGGAAGGGGGCATGGTGCGCGAATCGGGAACGTTTTCGGAGCTGCTGGATAACCAGGTATGCACAATGGTTCAATTCCAATTCCTAATTCGCCTTAAAATCAAAAGATTTGAAAATTATAATAATTCATAGTAAATAAAAATAAACATGAGTGGTACATTTTCTAGGGAGCCTTTGCAAATTTCATGGCTCAGTATTCAAATGATGGTGAAAGCAGTGAAGATACTTTTCTTGAAAAAGATTCGGAGCGAATTTCTGCGGATTTTCCTAACTCACCAACATTGCCAGTAACACCTGAGAAACAAGAGATTACTCCAGAAGGAAATGACAAATTAATTAAGGACGAGACTTCTGCGGTCGGCAATATTCAAAACAACGTGTACGTCTATTTCTTTAAAACCATGACCTGGCCAATGATCCTTTCATGTTTTCTATCCTACATTGTCGCGTTTGGTAAGCTATTTTTTCAAATTAATTCTGCTAAATTTTTGCTTTCACTGTATTTAAATCCCTATTAAAAACTCTTAATTCTAGGCCTGAGCTTATATTCCACATTTTGGTTATCCGACTGGACAAGTTTTTCGAGTCAAACCAACACCATCGAAGATCCTTACAATAAATATTTTTATTTAGTAATTTACGGCAGCCTGACAGCAGGACAAAGCAAGTCGTCTTTAATTACAGATGTTTCTTTTTAAAAAACAGTTTATCTTAAATTTGAAAATAAATATATAAATGTCTGTTGTAATTTGCAGTCGCTACTACTACATAAAATTATTACACTATAGGAGTTATTCTGAATTTCTCATTTTTCGTTAAAATTGAAATCTAAATGCTTATTTTAACCCTGCAGGCATTGCAACATTTTTGGCAAACGTTCTCCAGACCCTGGGAATATTAAATGTGTCTAAAAATCTTCATTTTGCCATGCTTCAACGAGTTTTGCACGCCCCGATGTCTTTCTTCGATACGACGCCAATCGGGCGCATTATTAACAGATTTTCTAAAGATGTGGATGTCCCGGATAGTCTGATGCAGATGTTTGCCGCTTTAGGAACGATCCATGCTTTCAGGGTTCGAACTTACTTAATGTATTGCCTGAGCTGTAGACTGTAGCCGTAAACTAGATTTTATAATTTATTAAACTCATATTTGTTATTTGTATTCGTTGATCGATTATTGATTAAGTATACCTCATTTTGTTAGACCAAATAATTTACTGAATTTTATTTTTACTTAATATGCGTAATTGTTTGTTAGTACAGATGTTGATTGCAATAATCGCCATTTGCATTGTCACACCAAAATTCTTGCTCTTTTTGGTCTTTGCAGGCATCGGTTACCTAGCTGCGCAGGTTTGTTAAAAAATTGAGCTCTAACAAGATTGGAAAAGAATGTTGTTTTTGGTTTTGTGTTACTGTTCTCATACAATACGTAAAACAAATGTTTATATACCCCTTTTAAAAAATTACAAATGCTCAGATAATTTGTATTAATACAACACGCCAACTCACAAGACTTGAATCCGTCTCACGGTCTCCAATATTTTCAAAATTCAGTGAAACATTGGTTGGGCTTTCAACGATTCGAGCGTCCAAAGCTCAACCATGGGTTTTGTCAGAGTTTGATAATCTTATGGATAAGAATTCGACGGCTTACTTTCCTTTAATATGCACGAAGATGTAAGAACTGTTGATTTTCCCAAAAATAATATCACAAATGCTAAAAACATGATAGTTGCCCCAATTTGGGATTTTTATTGTGCACCATATTTATTTGTACTTTAGGTGGTTCAGCTTTATTTTGCAAGCTTGCAGTACTCTGGTAGTTTTATTTGCCGCTGTGCTTGCGCTAACGTCGGAGAAACGTGAAGGATCCGTTGGCTTAACGATATCCTACTCTCTAGCTTTTTCTTTAAGCCTCAGTACTGTCCTGAAGCAGCTCGTTCGACTGCAAAATAGTATGGTGGCAATTGAGCGAATTAAGGATTTCACTGAAATTGAACAAGTGAATAACTGTCAAATTATATTCATTATTACATAATAGATTTTTTATTTATTTTAAAGATTGACAGTTTGAACTTTATGATTTATAGGAAGCCAAATGGGAAGTTTCGAATAAAAAACCACCGGCAGACTGGCCTCAATTTGGAAATATTGTTTTTAAGAATTTTCAAATTAGGTACCGCGAATCTTTGGATTTGGTTCTAAAAGGAATCGATTGCCAAATCAGTTCATTAGAAAAGGTACAAAAATAAGAAATAATAATATTAAGCTAAATTTAGAAAAGTCTGTAATAATAAAATTATTATTAATATTAAATTATTATAATTAATCTAACTAATTATACTTAATTAAACTTTAAAACTTGGAAAATGCATACATCTATATAATTTTTTCAGAACCTTTTATCCCCATTACTTTTACATTCATATTAAAAATTAAATAAAACAAATCCCTAACTGTACAGATTTTGCCTGTTAATTTTTTGAAGGTGGGAATTGTTGGTAGAACTGGAGCAGGTAAATCATCTCTAACGCTGGGGCTTTTTAGAATCATAGAAGCAGCCGAAGGTTCTATTGAAATCGACGGAGAAGACATTTCCCAGCTTGGACTGCACGATGTCCGGCGTCGATTGTCGATAATTCCTCAAGTATAAAAAATAATGCTATAACGTTAATATTAGTAATTAAAATAGGTGTTGTTTCTACCTACATTTTAAGTGCATAAATTGAATTTCAACTGCATTCAAAATACAATCAAAACAATATTTTACTGTAATAATTATTAAAGGATCCAGTCTTGTTCATTGGAACATTGCGTACAAATCTGGATCCTCATGGAACTTGCTCGGATGAGGAATTATGGCAAGCACTGGAGCATTCGGATTTGAAAACATTTGTGGCATCATTTCCTGGTGGGTTGGATCTTCAAGTTCTTGAAGGTGGGGAAAACTTAAGGTAGGAATGTTTGAATGAATTTAAGAAAAATGATTAAATAATAAAACATATTTGCAGTGGTGCAGTCCTAAACTCTTGCCCTGGCTCTGACCCTAAAATTTTGTCATCGGCCTAATTATAACATGCCCACTAAATTTTGCAAAATTTCTTACAGCCTGGCTCTAAATTCCCCAGCAGTTCTGCAGCCAGGGCTCGACTGCACCCCTTAAATTTGTACAGACGTAGTGAAAAAACGGTGCACTTTTATTTTATTTTACAGCGTGGGTCAAAAGCAGCTTGTCTGTCTTGCAAGAGCGCTCCTGCGAAAGTCCAAGATTTTAATCCTAGATGAAGCCACAGCGGCCGTGGACCTAGAAACCGATGATTTAATTCAAAGAACTATACGTACCTCATTTAGAAATTGCACGGTGCTAACCATTGCTCATCGATTAAATACAATTTTGGACTATGATAGGTAATTGGATTTTTTTTTATCAGGACATAATCAACGATTATCATTACCTACTAGACTTTTTCTTCCAGATGTTAGACCTTTCTAGAAGTCTACATCTTTTATAGTTATTTTTTACAAATGTTGTCGCAATTTATTGGAATGAGAATATTATTTTTATTTTTGGTAAATTATGATAATAATTTACATTTTGCAGAGTCATGGTGTTAGATAATGGAATAATCGTTGAGTTTAATAAACCCGAAACGTTGCTGGGGGACAAGGAAACAGTTTTCTACAGTATGGTAAAAGAAGCTAATTTAATATAAAAATTAATAGTCCGAGTGTATAATACTTCGTACTTGAAAGAAATAAACACATTACACAATGTTCAATTTACAAATAAATTTCCAAAAACTTTAATTCGAGAATTTTTCAATACCACAGGAACATACCTATAGATACATAATGTACAAACTTAGGAATAAATTGGGTATTATTTATTTAATTTATGTGATTACTTGATTAATAAATATGTCAGTGCAAGGAAGTTTGTTTTAAGGCATACTTTTTCAAGATAAAACGATTTAAACATTTTGAAGTTCATGCAATTTTGCCATATCCTGGTATATTAGAGCTAAAATCCATATTTCACTCTACATTTATAATGGCTCAAAATGTGGTAGAAATAGAAAATGTTTCATTCAAATCATTCACAATGCCGCAGCAAAAATTATGTAAGTATTTGGATATTGATTAATATGATATTTGATTTGATATTGATTTAATTGATATTCATATTTGTACATTGGTATATGGTCATTCTGGTTGTGGTGGACTTAAATTAGTGCCGTTTTTAGGGCGGCGTCAGCGCCCCTCATAGAATGACCGTTGTCCGTACGTCCGGCGACAGGATATCTCAAGAACGCATGGACC
>JAQGAK010004158.1:0-12889 GCA_034696945.1 Lipothrix lubbocki
AAAAATTGATACAAAAATTGATACAAAAATTGATACAAAAATTGATACAAAAATTGATACAAAAATAAATACAAAATAAATATTAATAAAAATTAGCTCAATGTTGGAAAAGCCCCGCACTGCAGAAAAACAATTGACCAAACTTTTGATATGAAGAAGCTATGATTGTGTGGCCGGGCTTTTGTAAAGAAGTGCGGAAGTGAAGTCTGAAGTGGGGATCTTTAGGGCATTTAATGGAAATAATAATAATAATAAAAATGCAGGATAGGATGATAAAATGGTGGTGGAGCTATGGTGAGGGCGTAATAATAATAATTGGTAAAGAGCCTTCACATTTCCCCGAGAATCCTTGCGTCCGCCACCGCCGCCGGTTCCTCTTCCTCGAGAAGTCGAAGTCAATGAGCAACAACTTGTGAACATAAAAAAAATCTTGTTGTTCTTGTCCTATAAATCCATATAGCTTCTTCATCTCCCACAGTTTTTCTCCATAACATCATATAGTCACAATTATTTTTTTCCACTTTTTTCCTTTTCCCCTCCGATTCTATCGCAGTTCTGACCGTCGGACTCCGGAGAGGCGCGGAGATATCACGGATTCATTCATTTATAAAAAACCATTGTATCTATACGTAAAATAGATAAATGGCTAATAAATTTATCATTAATAATTATTATTAATAATAATAATAATAATAATAAAATAAATATATTTTAATTAATTATTATTTAATTGTCAGATTATACATCGAATTAAATCAATGATTTCCAATAACGGACAATATCCATGCTATTATAATAACAGTAAATTGTAATACGTGATGATGGCAATATGGTTTGATTTGTTGTTGTAAAGTTTGTCCGATTGTTGTTTTGTCTGCACATATTTTTCCATTTTAGTATTTAACAGTGAAATTCAAAATGTTTATTTAGCACTTGAAAAAAATAAAAATCGAAGAATATTTCACTGGCAATACTTGTATACTGTGGCGTGGCGTGATGAATGACGTTTCGACTTCGACGATGCCAAATTTCTACATTCTACTCTCTGCGTCTGCGCGGTGCGGTTCTGTAATAAATTGTGAAACTGCTGCTGCTGGGCAACATTACTTCCAATTTCTCCGAATTTTAGGAGTAATAATAAATTCAAGACTAGTGTTTCATTGGAAGAATAAATTGAGATTGAAATTTGGAAAGTTCATCTCGTTCGCGCTGCTTCTGCTTTTTGTTGGTGCAATCGTTGTATCGGGATCATCATCAAAATAAGCCCAACATCGCGGATCCAGCATCGATATTAAACTTTCAATTCCTACCTCTTGAGAACCTGATCGTTATTGACGTTAATATATATAAAGCGATGTTCTATTGGACCTTTTTTGCTCTGACTGCGTGGGCTGCGTGGCCCTCAGCTAGGGGCAACTGGCTCGTTTGTCACCATTGTGACCCCTGTAAAGATGACAACGTCGGCTATCAAACTGGTTGCAAGAATCAAGAGAATGCCTATTGTTATATAATGCAAGGGCCAGATGGAGAGATGACTAGGGGGTGCACCAATGAAGGCTATGGGGACGGGGAAGAGTGTGAGGTTTATGGTGGCACGAGGAGATGCGTGTGCAGGAGCGACGTTTGCAACCGAAAATTTCGCCCTGAATGGCGGGATCGGAATCGGGATCACAGCTCAACCACCCGAGTCGCCGCGCCTTTTTCTATGCTTACTGCCCTGTCCATGCTGTCTTTAGTGCTTGAACTTTGAAATTATCATTGAGAATAAACTAACAATTGACTATCGTTTACCACACTGATTTATTAAAAAAAACTAGCAAATAAAGCCATCGCCGTCACGGCGATGGTTAGTGACGTCCTGTTTAATCAGATGTATTGGAATTTTAATGAAAAAGCTAATGAGCCCAAAACAAAAGCATCACTGAAAGGTTCAACTTTTAAAAATTGTCTTGTGTAATTAGCATTTAAAGGACGATTGTCGTATGCCATGCTTGATATTGTAATTATTAAATTGAGACTTATCCTGGGAACCAAAAATGTGTGAATTATGAATACTCAAAATGTGGGTATTGCAACTCTGCAGGTCGCTATAGTTTAGCTTCCATAGTTGAAAAACCTACATTTTCAACCAAAATTTCAAAAACCCCGCAAAGTTTACCCTAAATAATTCAATTTCTTTTGATTTGATTCCATGGTTACAATTGTAAATCGGCCGAGTTGTATAGTCCCTATCCGCAAATCTCTGAAGCCTTTTGAAAGGCATGTGGTGCTCTCATTTGAATACATTGCCATTGAAAAAATTTCTTTTTGGGCATAAATGACATTTGGATGCAAACTATCAGTTTGGACTATTTTCGCAGGTATCTGAAAATTAAGGATATGCGTCTCAAATAATTACTAATTTTAGGACTATTACTTAAGGACCTTAAGGAGGGAAAATTTAAAATTTTGACAACATTCTATATTTACAACATAGGTATAGTGATGATGATGACAAATGTTTGATTTTTGGTAAAGTCGTTGCCTATTTTCATATTTTTTTTCCAAATGGACGTTCAACTTTGAAATTAAAGAGAAATTAAAAAATTGAACTATAGTTGTTGAAAAAATAAAAATCGTACAATTTGACTAGTATTGATGACGTGTCGACGAAGAAAGACCACATTTGTACATTCTACTGCGCTCCGCTATCCGCTCTGCGCTGTGCTGTAGCAGTGTTCCTGCGCGGTAATACATTGGCCCTTGTAACTTGTACATAATTCCTCGTTTTTGGCACTACAGCTATCGCTATGGTCTGCTCCACGTTCTATTGGGCCCTTCTTCTGGCTCTGATTGCATTGGCTGCGCTCCCCGCCACTTCCGGACTTCGATGTTACAGTTGTACCATTCATTTTTCTCATTTTTCGTAATTTCGATATTCAACAGTGAAATTCAAAATGTTTTTAGCACGTCAAAAAATAATCATAATTTTTGCCATAAAGTACGTTTCCGTCGCTCACCGCGCCGGCGCTGCTAATTGTTGGTGCAATCGTAGCAGGATCATCAAAATAAGCTAAACATCAGCTGGTCTAGCATTAGTTTAACTTTCAAAATTCCTACCTGTTACAATTTATTGCTATTTATTCTGTCATTTCTATTGCCATTGGTGCCATGACACCACTATGGTGTTGGCTTTCGACATTGTAAAACAATTCAAAAAAATGTTCATGCTTATAAAATTATTACTGTATGTTATCGGCTATGGGCTACACGGTAATAGTTGGTAGTGCAGTCCCATGTGGTGTGTGATAAGGGAATGGGCAGGGTCCCAGTTGTGCTATAAGGCTACGGCGGGCGGAATACTCACAAATACTTACAAAAACTATAATAGTATAACTTACAATTGCTCTTATCTCTTATTAGTATAGTCCTAAAACTTCTACATTCTTCAGATTATATCTTTCCTGGAGATAAAGGGATGCAAGGTTCATAAATTCTTTTCTTTACTACACTTTAGTCCACTTCAAATGGCCGAAATTCATAGGATCGCCGTTGTAAAGTTGATGTCGGTTTGTATTTCTTTATTTTGATTTCCAAATTCCAAGAAAAATTAAATATTGAGAATAATTATTGAAACATTGAAATTCCAAAGTGAACTTTGCTTTTTCGTCTCTCATAGTTTCCGCCGATATATGATTCATACTTATAAACATGGGTTTCGTAGAGAATTAAATTCTGAATCTCACCATATTTTTGGTTTTGCAGAAGTGCAACGGGTTAGAACGCTGTTTATAATCATTGGAATGTTATTAAATTATTAGAACACTGATTTATAAAGAATTCGAGATTATTTATAGCGTAAATTGTGTAATTTGAATTTTATAGCGTTAGTGAATTTGGTACTGTAGTCGTAAGGTAAATATCTGTACATAGCGATATCCGTGAAATAAAGTTTCGTTCTCTCTTCGTTCTATATTCAAATTCATTCAATATCATTATTGACTCGAATTTTTCCCGCCTTTTGCTTGCCTTGCAGTTGAATGAATACGTTCGTGAATATAATTATTTAACATATTATTGTTACATAAGTATGGTGATGATGACAAATGTTTGATTTTTGGAAAAGTTGTTTCCTTTTTTCATATTTTTTTTCCAAATGGACGTTCAACCTTGAAGTTCAAAAGTTATTCGTAATTTAAAAAATTAAAATAGTTTTTGAAATATAAAAATATCGTACTGAACTATTATTACTGTGTCCAATTGTCGAAGAACGACTAAACGTCTACATTCTATCTACTACGCTCCATTGTCAGCTGTGCGCTGCGCTGTGCTGCCTGTAGCATTGTTCATGTGCGGTAATCGTAATAATCAATTGGAGCCTGTAATTCTACCTTTTTGGCTTCTTCGTTTTTGACAGTATAGCTATCGCGATGGTGTGCTCCACGCTCTATTGGGCCCTTCTGGTTCTGGCTCTGATTGCATTTGCTGCGCTCCCCGCCACTTCCACACTTATTTGTTACAGTTGTACCGATTGTGGTTACAGCGCCTACAGTAACAAAGCCCATTCCACTGGTTGCGATTCTCGCGAAGTTTGTTATACGTCGGTGTTAGGGGGCTTAGTGCATAGGGGTTGCACAAAGGATGAGACCGGAAGGCTTGGGTGTAAAGATCGTGGTCGTAACAATAGAATATGCTACTGTGACACATCCTTCTGCAACAATCAACATCCAGATAAATTGGGTTTTTCATCTACTCAAGTCGCCACCTCCGGACTTAAATGTTACTGGTGTAGCAATTGTGGTGGTTACGACGAATTCTACCGTCACAGTTCCAAATATACCAAAACTTGCAAGGGAAACCAAGTTTGTTCTACGACGTTGTTGCGAGGGAACGGGAGTGTACACAGGAATTGCAAAGACAATAGAGGAAGGCTTGGGTGTGATGATTCGTATGGTGATCGTAACGACAAAAGATGCTACTGTGACAGAGACTTCTGCAACGATCAACATCCCGAGAGAATGGGTTCTTCATCTACGCAAGTCGCGTCCTGTACGCTCATTACATTGACCGTGCCGTATTTAGTATTTGCACATTCAAATTTTCACTGATAATAATCAGCTCAAATTGTCTACCAGTTTTTAGCTCAGCGATTTGTAATAAAAATTTGCGATAATGCACTATGGGAAATTTGTAAAAGTGTAAAGGCAGAAAAATTTACTCAAGCTGCGTCACGTGGCTTGTATTGTACTGCATAGTCCATGCTGTTTTTAATACTTACACTTTCATTCAAATTTCTACGACGATACGGGTAGATTATTTAATTCTAAAGTCCTGATTTATAAAGAATTTATAGGAGGTACATCGATTCATGGGAAAATGTGTAAAAATCAAAAATCAAGGCAGCGCAGCGCAGAAAAATACAAATATTTTCGCCCGGTAAAATTTGATTGCGTAAGGTGAGGAGATAACAATAACATGCTTGATTTGTTATTGTAAAGTTTCCTTATTTTCTCTAATTTCGATAATCAACAGTGAAATTCAAAATGTGTTTAGCACGTCAAAATATATAAATGTTTAAAACAAATGTTTTACTCCCATAACTGTTACGGCGTGTGTCGTATATGTGAAGGCGAAGATGCCTTTTTGCATTCAACGTCTGCGCCTGCGCGGTGGTGTTGTAAAATATGGTAACGCTGTTCTTCCTGCTGGGCGATATTATTCCCACCTTCTCCGATTTTATTACAAATAAATCATAATATTCTTGACATGAAGTTAGTTTCCTTCGTCCGCCGCGCCGGCGCTGCTGCTTGTGGGTGCAATCGTAGCGGGATCATCGGAATAAGCTAAACATCAGCTGGTCCAGCATCAGTTTAACTTTCAAAATTCCTACCTGTTACAATTTATTACTATTTATTCTGTTATTTCTATTGCCATTGGTAATTTTCATCGGTGATTCGTCAGTTACAGCTTCGTCAGTCGACATTTCGTCAGCCACTGTGTGGTCAGTGAAAACGAACATTTCGTCAGTTGTAATCACCATGACGACGATATCAACTTTTCCCGTGTGACTCGTGTGGGTGGTCATTTTGCATAGTGAAGGATAAGGTTAAGGTTAAGCCTACTACTGATTTAAAAAAAATTTTATTTATTAAGAATTATTTGAGAGCATTCAGCGAAAAATGTGTGAGAACAAATGAAGACATAGAAGAATGAATATGCTCACCTGACCTGATAACAAATTGATTGCGGTTCGGCTTGGAGACAAACTATTATTTTTCGGTATAAATTACTTTTGTAATTTAACTATTTTCGTGCAGAACAGTTTGTTTCTGAAAGCTCCACAATTAATAAATAAATAATAAACATTAATAATATCTTTATCGGCTACACGGCAACAGTGTGTAGTGCAGTCCCATGGGGTGTGTGATAAGGGAATGGGCGGGGCCCCAGCTGTGCTATAAGGCTATGGCGAGCAGAATACTCGGAAAGATTTACAAAAACCCTTCCTGAATTCTTCCAAAAATGTTGTTATGGTTCCTACTGATCTTATTAGTATAGTCGCTAACGTTTCGTTCTCTCTTCGTTCTATATTCAAATTCGTTCAATACTATTACTGACTCGAATTTTTCCCGCTTTTTGCTTGCGTTACATTTGATTGAATACGTTCGTGAATGTAATTATTATTGTTTAGGTATGGTAATGATGACAAATGTTTGATTTTTGGAAAAGTTGTTTCCTTTTTTCATATTTTTTTTCCAAATGGACGTTCAACTTTAAAATTCAAAAGTTATTCGTAATTTAAAAAATTAAAATAGTTGTTGAATCTTGAAATATAAAAATATCGTACTGACTGAACTAATATTACTGTGTCGAAGGACGACTAAACGTCTACATTCTACTACGCTCCGTTGTCCGCTCTGCGCTGCGCTGTGCTCGCTGTAGCATTGTTCCTGTGCGGTAATTGTAATAATAAATTGGACCCTGTAATTCTACGTTTATGGCTTCTTCGTTTTTGGCGCTATAGTTATCGCGATGATCTGCTCCACGCTCTATTGGTCCCTTCTTCTGGCTCTGATTGCATTTGCTGCGCTCCCCGCCACTTCCGGAATTCGATGTTACAGTTGTACCTATTGTGGTTACGACGTCCACTATGACCGTGACCGTGACTCTTCCGAATCTTGCTCTTCTGGTCAAGTTTGTTATACGTCGGTGTCGGGGAGCAGAGTGGATAGGGGTTGCACATATAACGGAAGGCTTGGGTGTGATGGTGGAGATCGTGGCCGTGATTATGATCGTGGCCGGGATCATGATCGTTATCGTGGCGATAGAAAATGCTACTGTGACGCGGACTACTGCAACAATGAACATCCAGATAGAATGGGCTCATCTACTCAAGTCGCGTCCTGTACGCTCATTACATTGTCCGTCCTGTATTTAATATTTGCACATTCAAATTATCACTGATAATAATCAGCTCTAATTTTACCAGTTTTTACTAGCTCAGCGATTTGTAATAAAAATTTGGATATTGGCGCCTTTTGCTTGCGTTGCATTTGAATGAATATGCTCGTGAATATAATTATTTTTGTTACATATAGGTATGGTGATGATGATGACAAATGTTTGATTTTGGGAAGAGTTGTTTCCTTTTTTCATATTTTTTTTCCAAATGGACGTTCAACTTTGAAATTCAAAAGTTAGTAAAAAATTAGAATAGTTGTTGAAAAAATAAAAATCGTAGAAATTGACTAGTCTATATTGACGTGTCGACGAAGAAAGACTACATTTCTACATTCTACTGCGCTCCGCTGTCCGCTCTGCCTGCGCTGTGCTGTAGCAGTGTTCCTGTGCGGTAATACATTGGCCCGTGTAACGTGTAATTCTTCGATTTTGGCACCAAAGCTATCGCGATGGTCTGCTCGTCGTTCTATTGGGCCCTTCTTCTGGCTCTGATTGGATTGGCTGCGCTCCCCGCCACTTCCGGACTTCGATGTTACAGTTGTGGCAATTGTGGTTACGACTCCTACCGTGGCACTTCCATATATTGCAATTCTGACCAATTTTGTTATACGTCGGCGGCGCGAGGAGGGAGCAGGAGAGTACAGAGGGGTTGCGATAACAATGGAGGAAGGGTTGGGTGTGAGCAAGTATATGGGGATAACAACGTGCACAGATGCTACTGTAACACTGACGACTGCAACGGTGAACATCCTGATCGAATGGGCTCATCTACGCAAGTCGCGTCCTGGACGCTCATTACATTGTCCGTCCTGTATTTAGTATATGCACATTCAAATTATCACTGATAATCATCAGCTACAATTGTCTACTAGTTTGTAGCACAGTGATTTGTAATACAAAATTTGCGATAGAATTTGGACGAAGCTAGAAAAATAAATATATTGCCCTGAGAATAATGTAATGTATTAGTTCATTTACTATTGCATCCGCCATATCCTCATTTTAAGGTAGTGGTGTGGCTTTAAAATATGCGAATCGGAATCTTTGTATTACATTGGAAGCCAATTAGGATTCGAGGTCGCTTTCACCCTGAATGGCGGGAATCCCGCTTAACCAATAACCCGACAAGTGGCGCCTTCTCCATGCTTACTGCACTCTTCAAGCTGTCTTTAGTGTTGGCACATTATTATATTATACATAATAATTATTATCGCCGAGGATTTGCTTATAAAAATCGGTAATACAGAAACTCATTCATAAGATTGCGATGATAGTTGTTGTAAGATCGTTGTTAAGTTGATTTCGGTTCTTATTTCGAAGTTGTTTGGTTTCCAATTTCCATAAGATAAAAATTTAATTTTATCAACTCAACATTGAAAGTAACCTTTTTGATTGAAAAGCATGGCGATGCTTTTCAAAACGGCGATATTATTACGCTGTATTGATTGAAGCTTCCTTACAACTTTTCAGTGCATTTGAAATTTGTACCACGGCATCTTCACTTTATTTTTTTTTTCAAAAGGCCTATTTTCAGAAATGCAACGGGTTAGAACGCTGTTTAAAATCATTATTATTATCAAAACACTGATTTATAAAAGAATTCGGGATTATTTATAGCGTAAATTGTATAATTTGAATTTTATAACATTAGTGTATTCCGTACAGGGTCGTCAGGCAAACTCGACGAGTCTATGGTTAATTTTCTATTATTTTATTATTATTTTCATCTTTTTTGTCTCAACGTACCAAAAGAGTTGCAGTTGCAGATTTCAAGATTTCATCACAACACTCGTTCAATATTTTATTTCTCATAATTATTTCTACCTTCTCCTATAAAAAACCATAGTTTTTCCAAAATCCTTAATTGTGGACGTAAAAGGGCCCCCAATACGTTAATCGAAAGGTCCTTAAATCGTAAGACCAGGTTTTGGACCAAATTTGCCATTTTCAAAATTTTGACCCGTTTTTGGAGAGAAAATTAAAATTTTGACATTTTATTATTTTTCAAAAAGCTGTAACTCGCAGATCCTGTCGTGGAGGGTAATTCTGAAACATCATAAAATTACCTTTATTTTCGTATTTTTATTTTGGCCGCAGCTTTTCTTTGTCGGGCTTGAAAATGACGATTTTTGCTTTTTTTCTTAAAAATTTTAAACATACCGCCGTATTGGAGGCGTCGATTGACATATATACATATGTTATATACACTACTATCTTGTCGTTTTAACGCGATTGGGCGACCGCGCCTTGAAAACCAGCGCGTTACATTTATTTGAATAAATACATTCGTGAATATAATTATTATTGTTACATATAGGTATGGTGATGATGACAAATGATGGATTTTTGGTAAAGTCGTTTCCTATTTTCATATTTTTTTCCAAATGGACGTTCAACTTTGAAATTCAAAAGTTATTAAAAAATTAGAATAGTTGTTGAAAAAATGAAAATCTTAGAATTTGACTATAGTATTGACGTGTCGACGAGGAAAGACTACATTATTTCTACATTCTACTGCGCTCCGCTGTCCGCTCTAGTGCGCTAGTGCGCTCAGTGCTGTAGCAGTGTTCCTGTGCGGTAATACATTGGCCCTTGTAACGTGTAACTCTTCGTTTTTGGGACCAAAGCTAGCGCGATGGTCTGCTCGTCGTTCTATTGGGCCCTCCTTCTGTTGGCTCTGATTGCATTGGCTGCGCTCCCCGCCACTTCCGGACTCAAATGCTACAGTTGTAGCAATTGTGGTTACGACTCCTACAGTGACCCTGACTCTACCGCACATTGCCCTGGGCGCGAAGTTTGTTATACGATGGTGGCGCGGAGCGGGAGGAGAGTGGAGAGGGGTTGCGAATACAATAAAGGAAGGCATGGGTGTGAGGAAGTATATGGTGAGCGGAACGGGAGAAGATGCTACTGTGAATATGACGTCTGCAACGGCGAACATCCCGATAAATTGGGCTCATCTACGCAAGTCGCGTCCTGTACGCTCATTACACTGTCCGTGCTGTATTTAGTATTTGCACATTCAAATTATCACTGAAAATAATCAGATAAATTGTCGACTAGTTGTTATCACAGCAATTTGTAATAAAAATGTGCGATTCCTTTCTTTACTACGTCCACTTCAAATGGATAAAATTCATAAGATCCCTGTAAAGTTGATTTCGGTTTATATTAGATCGATTAGATTTTGAACCACCATTTTCAGAATTTTGACTCGTTCATAAGGAGGGAAAATTTAAAATTTTGACAACATTTAGTATTTACAACATAGGTATAGTGATGATGACTAATGTTTGATTTTTGGTAAAGTCGTTTCCTGTTTTCATATTTTGTTCCAAATGGACGTTCAAGTTTGAAATTCAAAAGTTATTAAAACTTTTAAATATAGTTGTTGAAAAATAAAAATCGTAGAATTTGACTAGTATTATTGACGTGTCGACGAAGAAAGACTACATTATTTCTACATTCTCTGTACTGCGCTCCGCTGTCCGCTCTGCGCTAGTACGCTGCGCTGTAGCAGTGTTCCTGTTGTGCGGTAATACATTGGCCCTTGTAACGTGTAATTCCTCGTTTTTGGCACTGCAGCTATCGCGATGGTCTGCTCGTCGTTCTATTGGGCCCTTCTTCTGGCTCTGATTGCATTGGCTGCGCTCCCCGCCACCTCCGGACTTCGATGTTACAGTTGTGGCAATTGTGGTTACGACTCCTACCGTGGCACTTCCATATATTGCAATTCTGACCAATTTTGTTATACGTCGGTGGCGCGAGGAGGGAGCAGGAGAGTACAGAGGGGTTGCGATAACAATGGAGGACGGGTTGGGTGTGAGCAAGTATATGGGGATAACAACGTGCACAGATGCTACTGTAACACGGACGACTGCAACGGTGAACATCCCGATAGAATGGGCTCATCTACGCAAGTCGCGTCCTGGACGCTCATTACATTGTCCGTCCTGTATTTAGTATTTGCACATTCAAATTATCACTGATAATAATCAGCTCAAATTATTGTCTACTAGTTTGTAGCACAGTGATTTGTAATACAAAATTTGCGATAGAATTTGGACGAAGCCAGAAAAATAAATATATTGCCCTGAGAATAATGTAATGTATTCGTTCATTTACTAATTATTGCATCCGCCATATCCTCATTTTAAGGTAGTGTTGGCTTTAAAATATGCGCATCAAAACAATTTTGACGCAATATGAAAAAATGCGTATATGAAATCACTAATTCGAAAAGGGGCTTACAAATAAAAAAATAATTGTGTTTACGGAGCTGGAGACTCCATGGAGCATGGGGAAAATATAAGCTCCTTTTTATACTGGGAAATTTCGAAACACGAATAAATTCATAAAAGCTACTTTTCTAGTTTGTCCGAAGATATAGTAGGCTATTGATTTTATACTTAAAATAATTATTAGAAATAGCTTGTCTGAATTTTTGGTGGGAGAAATCATACTGGCTGAAAATTTGATTGGGTCAAATTTAGGCGGAATAAAATTTGACTCAATTATTGCGTGTGTCTCAAAAAACATCGTTGGCTCAAAAAAATGTTGGTTGTAAAAATTTTGACTGAACTAATTTTGGCAGAAATCATTTTGCGCTGCTATTTGTAGGTGCAATCGTAGCAGGATCATCGGAATAAGCTAAACATCAGCTGGTCCAGGATCAGTTTAACTTTCAAAATTTTGCGTAATTTTATTCAAGATTTCAACTCAGCAATCGCTCAAGTTTTAATCTTCTTTTAAATAATAAATTATTATTATTGTTATATTCGGGTTATATGTTAGGTATGGTGATGATGACAAATGTTTGATTTTTGGTAAAGTCGTTTCCTATTTTCATGTTTTTTTCCAAATGGACGTTCAACTTTGAAATTCAAAAGTTATTAAAAAAAATTGAAGTATAGTTGTTGAAAAAATAAAAATTGTAGAATTTGACTAGTATTGATGACGTGTCGACGAGGAAAGAAAGACATTTCTACTCGGCTGCGCTGTAGCCGTTAGCAGTGTTCCTGTGCGGTAATACATTGGCCATTGGCCCTTGTAATTCTTCGTTTTTGAGACCAAAGCTATCGCGATGGTCTGCTCGTCGTTCTATTGGGCCCTTCTTCTGTTGGCTCTGATTGCATTGGCTGCGCTCCCCGCCACTTCCGGACTCAAATGCTACAGTTGTAGCAACTGTGGTTACGACTCCTACAGTGACCGTGACTCTACCGCACATTGCCCTGGGCGCGAAGTTTGTTATACGATGGTGGCGCGGAGCGGGAGGAGAGTGGGGAGGGGTTGCGAATACAATAAAGGAAGGCATGGGTGTGAGGAAGTATATGGTGAGCGTAACGGGAGGAGATGCTACTGTGAATATGACCTCTGCAACGGCGAACATCCCGATAAATTGGGCTCATCTACGCAAGTCGCGTCCTGTACGCTCATTACACTGTCCGTG
>JAQGAK010004159.1:0-12887 GCA_034696945.1 Lipothrix lubbocki
CAGTTAAATATATAATGCAATCAGAGAGATTTTTACTTCGGAGTGTAAAATAAGGAATTAAATTGTCAGTTGTCCTTAAGGAGCAGTTTTGCTCACTTTAAAAAAATACCTAAGCGAAAGCATATGGTCCCATCACATAAAATCGTACGTTTCAGATTGTAGCCTGTCTTTGACAGGCTTTGCAACTAGTATGCACCTTTAACGGTTTATGTATACATATATGTGTGGTTCGTGGAGGTGCAGAGTGTGATGATTCCATGTGCTGGAACTGCAAAACCAGATATACACAAAATATGATGAAAACGACATTTTTACGTTCAAAAATGTATTTTTTACAAAATATTGTTTTAGTTTCTATAAAACATAGTGTCTGGATTTTAAGAGGTTTCTAATTTCAAATCAAAAAAATTGATTGCGTTTTCTTTGACTTTTCTTTTATGTAATTGTATAACCCATTCCAGCAACTGATCATTCAGGTTACCCGTGGTGGCAACAAATTGCTTTAAAAATTTACTCAAAACGAATATTAAAATACCATATAAATTCGTGTGTGTTGTATTACATGCATAAAAATATGAAAAAAAGCTTTCATTTTCTGGAAATATTAAAAATTCTAAATCAAAAATGAATCTCTTACGAGCCTTTTCGTCTGCATCTAAAGGATGAAAATAAAATTTTGTAACAAATTGTAATTTAATTTAAACGTAGCAAAGTAATCGTGGTTTAATCTTTATTTAAATAAAAAAAATAAATTTGAGTTTATACTTGGATACCTTAGCACGAAAGCCATTACAAAGTTGTCAACCATCTTATCTCTTTATTAAAATTATTAGAATTTACATAGTACACTGGAACCTCGCTATAAGAGGCCTCCATTTAACAGAATTTTCTCTATCAGAGTATGCTCATCTCCCTGTCAGTGCTTTTATGAACTTCCTACTATTGGTTTAAGGTGCTTACAGCCAGCGGCCACACTAATGTTCAGGCAACTTAAGGGAGCGTACATACAAGGTTGACGGGTAACTATGGGTGGATTTCACTACCCGCTGGTGGAGCCAGTGGGGCAAAGGAAAAACCACGTGGGAAAAAATTTCTGCCTTGTAGTAATCGATCTAGATTTCCACAGCGGATTTTGAACCCGCGTTCCAATAGCGATTTGGTGCAATGCTCTGGCCACTAAACCAGAACCACTTCCACACTTTTTCTTTATTTGGTTCGATGCGCAGTTTGGCAATTTAGTTGAAATCAAATTAAATCCTTCACAATTATAAAACAGTTGGTACCTGAAAACGGATTGCATGAAGACATTTGAACAGCAACAACGGCCGCAAGAAATAAAACAAAAATTACATTAAAAGTAGGCTCCTGCTACGAGAAACCCCTTCATGACAGCATTTTTATTATAACACTGCTTAGCTTGGGGTGCAGTGTGCCTTATTTTCTTAATATTTACTCCCTTTATAACAGCATTCGGATGATAGGAGCTCAATTTTTCCGTTTTATAACGTGCTCCTAAAGTGAGAGTGCACTGTATGTAGTACGAAGTTTTCCCATTTTTTGAAATTGTTTTGTGTGCTTAGAGCTTAGAGCTCCAATACAAAATACAAATAAAGTAGAATACAAGAAGCAAATAATTTGTTGTACATTATTATCGAATTTTATTGACGCGTCAAACCAAATCGACAAAATTTAAACTCGGGCATTTAAGCATTGAATTTGACAAATTGAAGCAGCTTCGGTATAATCTAATTACTAATTATTCAACTAAATACATTGTATCTAGTTCATATTAGTTCTATTTTGAAATTTACAGTGAATGTTTGAATGCTAAAGGCACATGCTAGTTGGTAAATTTGGAATTTTATATACATACTAGAGACATTATTGACTCATTTTTTCAATAAACGTTTTTTAGAATGTTTGATATGATTTGTATTTTAAACTGATCCCACAGAAGTTCAGCTTGGGAACTAGTTGGAAGGTTTAACTAAAGATTGCCCTAAAACAAATTAAAAACAAATGAGTTTAACCTAAAAATGGTACTTATTTGCTGTGATTTTTTCAAGTGAGAATATCGACAAAATCATAGCGTCATGGTAATTAAATAAAACAATCGAATACATCACACTAAATGAACAAATGAAAAAAAACAGATAATTATTTAACTTTAGATAAAATTAGTGCCTAAATAATGATGATATTAGATTATTTCCTCAGCTCTTACCTATTTTCATAGGAAACGCCGCTAAAACCGTGTCTAATCCTTTTACACCTACGGATATAAAATCAAAAATAAGCATAAATAGGTTTGTGATAAAATATTTTTTCCGATTTGGCTATTTTTGTCTACAATATTTTCTTTTACGTCCACGCCTTGGTAATTAAAAATTAGCTTGAAGGAAATAAATCTAGAATTTGAAGAAGAATGATTTAGTATAACAGTACAAAATAGCATATAACTTACAATCGTCCATCTCCCTGGTGATCTTCGCCGGGTTAATTTTTACTAAATAAACACATTTGCACAGTTAGTTTTTAATGTCCACAGTTGTTCTTACTGGTAGGGATTATAATTATTTGAAAGCAATCAAAAACATTCGGTGTTTAAAAAATCACGATGACACTAAACTCCTGATATAGGTGACCACATAAATCACTTTTTAAAGGTATTCTTTTGTATGGCGAGCTTTAATGCGTATGTATAACAAATATAATACGTGAACAAGAATCCTTTTTTAAAGAGAGGGATATTTGATAATGAAGTCTCTTATAGAGAGAAAATTCTCTGTATACAGCAAAACATAGGACTGAATAATTGACTTAAGAAATAATCCGGACTACATTTTTTTATTTTAACAGAAGAATTATATCCTACAATAACTTGTTTCAGATTATATATAGAGGTTAAAATTTTTAACTTACTTGAGTTAATATTGTTGATATATTTCTGCAACCCTCCAGAACCTGGGAATTATAAAATTATAATATTACATGTAATTTTACATATCGTATCATCTTCATATTCACTGTACCATTTGTATAGGTTGGTTTATTTAAACTCGGGAATTAGAAAATTATGTATCTTAGATATTTCGCCACTGAGCTTGAGCGAAGAGGAGCTAATTCCTCCGTTCTTGTTGCCTGTTCGACTCTTTTGCACGGGCAACGAAAACTGCCGGAGGACCTGTCATGCTACCGGGGAATTTACCCTAAAGCCACCAGTGGCCAGTATTCCGCCCGATGTTTTCCTCCAAAGTGCCCTAGGAGGGGCTTACGTATGTACCTTGTAGTTTTTACACAGTGGAAAGTGTGACATGGTGACAGAATCTACCGTCCTGCGTTTGTTAGATTGTGTCAACCGCATATGTCATGCATTTGTTGGGCAGGTTGAATACACCTTTATCATTCCTAATGTTATCTTTTATCTGCCTTTTCCTTTAGCCTATAGGTTTTTTTGTTAGCAGTCATTCGAATAATTCCTCGTAGCGTGTAATTTAGGTTAAAAATATTCTTAGGACTGAACTGAGCTGCATATAGACAGCTCAGTCGATGATTCGATCTGGTACAGGGTCAAATGCAACTTAGTTGGTGCCAGCAGAACTAGGGTATCATTGGAAAAGCAAAGGGCTATCTAAATATTAGATACATAGTCTATTTGCAGTATCTGTAAAGTAAGTTGTTATAGTGAGCAGCCGATCTATAACGGGCATAGCCTCCGTCGCACCCTGGCACTCGGGCTTTGAGAAAGTAATATTACATAATATGTATTTAAGATGGTACTTATCTTAAGGTAAGCCAAATAAGTATTTTGGCTTTCAAAATTGTGTTTTACCTAAATCACATATTAACATAACGTGTTTGCAATGCACTAAATACGAAGTAGCGCTTTTGCTAGTTCAATCGGCGATATACAAGGTAAAGGATTATACCGGACTTTTCTTATAAGGACACACTATAAAACTGCTCAAAAGTGGTGTTATAAGGGAAATCCCGTATAGAAAACACGATGTGTATTTAATAGCATTTTGAACGGCTAAAATAGGGTGACAACTATGAAGAGAGTTTTCTTAAAAGGAGGTCCCTTATAGATAGAGTTAGGTGTAAACTTTTATCCATTAAGCCCTGCAAACTTATGGAGAGTTATTAAGCAAAACAACATTTAGGAATTCAAAACCACTTACATGCTTCTGCTTGACCTGTGGAAATTAAAAAATTCGTTCAATTTATTATAATTTACCATTGCCACCACTCATTACACATCAGCGTTCAAAGAGGCCACAAACCTTTAAAATTCTATTAGCTGTGTCAAGATACGATAGTCGTTTTATCGGTTTTTGCAGTTGCATATCAGTGAAAAGTATAATTGGATAACACAAACACGCTGCGAATTTAGATGGTATGTACGTCTAATCATTAAGTATTGAATTTTGTATACACACAGCAAAAATTCAATAAATAACTGTATTTAGTAAACTGACCGATCAATTCATAGTAAAACTTACACTGGTCGCTGAGTGTATGAAGCATTCGTTGACAGATGAACGATTCAACCTCTAAATTTAAAAACGACAAATTAATTTCAATTGCTTAACTATTTGCTTTTTGCTGTCAAAATTTCTTACACCAAACATCTGTGTATACATTCTTTGTAATAAATGTGTATGGTTTCAAAAATTGTATATTACATAATATCCCTATTTACTAAGAAATTAACAATACGAAAAGAACCAATCCCTGTATGTATGTAATTGTTAATGTTACGTTTGTTTAAAATCACCAAATATCATTTTAGATAACGCTACATACATATTTCAAAAACGTTTAAAATATTTGAGATTTCTTAAGTTTGGGCAATAAATTATGCCAGTATAAAGTGCAAATAATCTTCACGTCATTAATTATTTTTAAATAAAAAGTAAATACAGATTTGATTAGAAGTTATACACAAATGCAATTAGTTCTAAGCAAACGACGGCATCCAATATATATCATCAAAAAAATTATTTACTCACGTTTAACGTCGTTCTCGCCTTAAAACACCCAATTTTGTTAGCAAAATTTAAAAACAATATTAAATTATAGCAAACAAAGAAATAAATTTGTATCACACGTTGATAATATTTTTTTGTATATGCGCCATTATTCACAATTATTTGCACAAATACAAATTGTAAACAATATTATTATGATAAACTTAAAAAGGTTGCAATAAAGTTTGTCTACAATACTTTAATTTATCCAAAAAATGAAGGTAAAGCTTATTCACAAGCAAAAAACGCTTACCAAGTTTAAGGATATCAAATGCTGTAATTATGCAATTTTAAAAATTAAATTTCTACAGGTTGCTATTTACGATTCTACATGTTATTATTCCAATACTTTTTCAAATACACGCTAAAAGTTGGCAGGGCTATTACAGGACTATTATAAATACTCTAAACATAACTGGTTGGTTGTACATACATATTTCAAATAAACACATTGAAGCTGCATGTGCACCTGGTTTCTAGATTGTAATTAAAAGTCAACGATAAGGTTCTGAATTTACACGTTAGTATATAAAAACAATGGCGCGCTTCGACGTTGGTACTTTAAAGATTCAATCTGAGAATTCATTTTATAAATATATAAAAACACAGGACAATTGTAAATCTGAAAAGACTGCAATTCTGGAGAAATAAGCTAGTATTAATCATTTTTTCTAGAACTGATCACAGTGTAACAACCCTTGTTTTGACTGAGCAACCAAACGTTTACTAGATTCAATCAATCAGATCATAAAAACCTATTCATGGGTTTAAAAAATTAGAGCAGGGACAGGTATTTTTAATAAAGACCATTCCACCATTATTTAAATTTGAACGCCTTCCTCCTGCTTAAAAATTTTATAAAATTCTGTTTTCTAATTTTGTGATTTTTGCCGGTAAAAGGTTTTAAACAAACAGAAATGACGTAAAAAATTGTTAGGAAACTATTTGCAAATATTTTTGAAAATTTTGAAAAAATTTGCCTAAATGTTTTAGCTAAAATTGTAGCGTAAATTCAAACTTTACACAGCTTGAATTCTAAAAGACTCGATTAGTTTTAAATTTGTTAAATTTTTATTTTCTCAATAGTGGTTTAAGACGTAAAGAAAATTCTTTTGATGTAAAAATAGTAAATTTTAAATACCTTAACAGAATAAAAAAATTTATTACCTTGGACCGCTTCCATACCCACGACAGCCAACAAAAGTACGATCAGGAGGACCTTCATTGTTGCGATTATTTTTCTGCTTCGGTGCGTGTTTTTCTGGACGGATTGAAAATATTACTGGATAGCAATGGTTAAAAATCACAGCATTTTATACCCCACGAAGATATTAGTGCTGTGAGATAAGAACTTATTGCGGACAGCAAATATTTCATGAAGCGTCAATCAAGCACATGGAAAGGAATAAATGTATTCCTCGAGACTCACATTTTATGTCAATGTCACTATTGTTCCAATGTCAAGGAATCTCAACAACTATACGAAGCTCTGCATGAGCCTCAACGTTTTCTCATCCCAATCACAAAACAGCACGTACATTAAAACTTGGACTTGGTGGCTCCCTGAATGGAATATTTTATCTGAATAAATTCTAAGAGAAATAAAGTAATGATTGAGCGGTAATGAAAACAATTTGAAAGGTTGAATTTATTAAAATATTTTACAGTTCCCGAGACGAAAATATTTTCCGTCTCAGCCCATTTGTAGATCGATCCAGATTCAACCGGTTTTTGGTGATATATAGTAACTGAATAAAACTACCTCCTCTGCCATTCTTGAATCATTATAAAATAGTCTGCCTTGAACGCCAATCAGGCACGTGGAACAGTCTAATTTTATTTCCCGAAGCACACGTAATTTTATGAAATGGTTCGGTGGCTACCCAATGGAATATTTTATCTGAATAAATTCTAGGAATAATGGAGTAATGATTGAGTGGTAAGGAAAACAATTTAGGAGGTTAAATTCAATAAAATAATTTACAATCACCCCAACCGGACACATTTTGCGTCTCAACAATACTCGAGATTAATCTAGATTAAGTCAGTTTTCTGTGATACGTGGCAATTCTATATTAAACTACCTCCTGTGCCATTTTAAATCCTTATAAAATATTCTTCCTTGAATGTCAATCATGCACGTGGACCAGTTTAATCTACACAGCTTCCCATTATAAATAATATGATCCTTGGTTTACGCCATGGAATTTTAACTATAATGCTAAATCCCACACAATGAGATGGGAAGTTATATGTATCCTAATTATTAAAAATCCGATTCATAGCTGTAGCCTTTTACATCAAATCCTAATATAGTACATGTTATATATTTAACTGTGGCATCAGTTATATGATAATCCAGCTGTCAAGTTGTTTTTCGCGAATAGAAATACCTGTAATAAGGTCGTAAACAGGAGGACTCTCTTGTATCCCAGGGGTAAAATATATTTTCTGATTTTAGTGCAGAAAACATGAAGCCTGTATTGTATCGTCATAAGCAAAATGTATAATTAGGGGGTTGAGGGGATTAAAATAATTAGAGACAATTACAAACACAAGAAAAGAATTTTCCTTTTCTACCAATTACTTGATGTGGACAAAGACGACATTCCCATACTCCCCAATGATTCAGAAACGAGGTAAAAAAATTTATTTGCAAATACATAATATAAATATGTACATGCATACTTATAGCAACTATGTAAATTGTTGTATTTTTAGAAGGCAATTTTTAGTAATGGAAGTAACTTGAGGGGCTATAGTTATTTATCTATAGCATTTAAATATATTTAAGTACATAGTTCACTTGTATCGATTTCGTAAAATCGTGTTAGTACAAACTACTTGGCCGTATTATTCCCATAAAGAGAATATTTAAATTGTGGACTAAAGTTTATTGTGACCGCCTTTATTCTCCGAATTTAAGTGCTTTTCCACCTGTACGGCAGGCAAAATAGAACGGTAAAAGAAGGATCCGGATCTGCTGGGCTGGAGCACACTCTCTTGTTCTTGCTTTTACTTTTGTGGCTATATTGACATTGTTGTAGTCAAGCGCTGCTTCCGCCTCCTTTGTGCTAGCGCTGGGAAGCCTGCGGGACGGAATGAACCCAAAGAGTCTGTTCAAAATCCCGCGCGTGCAGTCGTCAGGAACGCTCTGGTCAGGACTTATTAAACTTCTAAAACTTCTACGTGTTAAGGAATCAACCCAAGAAACCACAAATGATCGTACCAGTGCTGGCACAGCGCGGGAAAATACCGTCGGTTGAGTAGACATTTTGTCAGCCCAATTCTCGTCGGCACAGCGCCGGCCTAATTATGTAATTTAATTTTAATTAAATTTTTTTTTGCTTTTATCGGACCACATGCCAGCATGTTGTCAATACATTACAAATAATAATTATTATACTATAACCTAAAAAAATTATTATAATATAAACTGAAATAATTATTATTTTATAACCTAAAATAATTAATATACTATAAACTAAAACAATTATTATACTATAAACTAAAACAATTATTATTATAAAAAAGTAAAATAATTCAGGCTAAATTGCATGAAATGAATAACACGGCAAACTATAAATGACAAATATTTGCAGTAATAATAATTATATTACAATTATATACCAACAAATAATTAGTTCTTAATTTATTAAAGGATCAGGCAACTATTATTTTTAAAATACGCGAATTAATTATTTACATGTACAATAGCCACAAAACACAGAAATTAAATTAAAATAATTAATTTCATTTAAATAATTACAATACAGCAACACAAAATAAAGCACAATAATTTATTGAAGCAACAGAACTAATACATACAATATTTATACCTTTAAAATAATGCAATAATTAGTTAATTAGGTAGTTAAATAATAAAAAACAATTTTATAATATAAATATGCAATTTTTATAATATACTACAAGCAAATAAGTGAAACATATTTTGTTTATTTGAAGCAGTTAAAACTTTTATTTATATCACAAACCAGCTTATTACACTATATTTATTTTTTACATTTAATCACGAGTGTCACAAATGTTTTAATTAATACACAACAAGCACAAATTAAATAACAAATATTAATATTTCAATACAAAATATGTTTTAGGCAGCACATAATACAAAAAGAATATGTAATTTGAAAATTTGTAAAGACGCTTCTTGAAATTAATTAAAAAAATTCCTTTGAGGAAAAAATAGCTCTAGAAATAATTATTAATAGTACAAAAATATATTGTGTATTTATTTTGCTGTTATCAGCCATTTTCTGAATCGATCAATATTCAGCAAAATTTTGTGATACATAGTAATTGTATAAAACTACTTCCTCTGCCATTCTTGAATCATTATAAAATAGTCTGCCTTGAACGTCAATCATACACGTGGAACAGTCTAATTATATTTCCCGAAGCACACAAAATTTTATTAAAACGTCTGGTGGCTACCAAATGGAATATATTATCTGAATAAATTCTAGGAATAATGAAGTAATGATTAAGTGCTAAGGAAAAAAATTTAGAAGGTTGAGTTGATTAAAATAATTTACAATCACCCAAAATGATTACATTTTAGGTTTTAACCATACTCTGGGTTAATCCAGATTAGGCCAGTTTTCTGTGATACGTGGCAATTCTATTTGTAGTATAGTATATTATAGTATAGTATTTATAGAGGTAGGTTCATAAACCTATTTTCTGTGTCATTTTTATATATTTATAAAATATTCCTTCTTGAATTATGCACGTGGACTAATTTAGGTATATTCCACAAATGATAAATAATACAGCTATCCTTATGGAATTTTAAGTATACTGCAAAATGCTACGTAATAAAGATATAATTATCCCATTATAGATTAATAATCCCAATTATTAAAAATCCAATTCATTGCTATAATTTGGTAAATAAATTTCTAGTAGATAAATTAGTGTTGGCACATTATGATGGCAATTATTTGAATTTGAGAGGCTGATTATTAATCCAAAGCAATCAAATATAATAAAATACAATTGTACAAAATACAATGTCAATTTATAAAAATTGTATTGTATGAAAAAAACTCAATTTGCAGATTTAATATTTTAAATATTTCTATATACCTAACTAATTATTCCTTATACCAATTGTCGTTTTTTAGGGGCAGCGTCCCCGGGGGCGCGGACTCTGATGTAATGGTGCATGTCCGTACGTCCGGTTGTCCGGTTGCACGATAACTCAATAATTCGTGGCCCGATTTCGTTCAAACTTGGTACACATTATCTTGAAGCATAAAGCTTGGATGATATTGAAGATGGGCCAAATCGGACCACTCGTTTCGGAGTTACTTGGGTATTTTGTTAAAGATCATTCGATTTTGATAAAACTTGGTATACTTAGTCTCTAGGCATATTATATAAATTATCTCACAGTTGGGCTGAATCAGCCCACCCGCTTCGGAGTTACCCAAATATTTTGTTACAAATTATCCGATTTTTCTGAAACTTGGTATACACAGTCTCCAGCCATATTACTTTAATTATCTCACAGTTTAACCGAATCGGGTTAACCGTTTCGGAGTTACCCAGGTGTTTTTTTAAATAATACGCTACTGAAATTTGGCATACAAAGTTTTCAGACCTAGAGCATGGAATATTTCAAAGTTTTGACGAATCGGTTGAAATTTGAGGTTACCCGGGTTTTTCTTACAAACTGTATCCGCTTTTGCCGAAACTTAGTATATGCAACCTCCAGGCGTAGGCGATGGATATTGAAATCGAAGCAAATCGGTTGAACATTTTCAGTGTTACCCGGGTTTTGAGAAAAGTATCGATCAAAATGACATATATTCGCTGTAAATTAAAAAAATAACTCGGGACAATAATTGCCGTTGAATATTATACCATCCGAGGATTGAATTAGGATGTCAGCGTTCGTCTGAAGAAATCTAGCGGGTCCGACCTCCATGGCAATTTAATTCTGGTAAGTCGACATTATTCAATTTATAATACAAAAAAAATACTGTGTTCAGAACCTTTTGCCTTGTTATAGTACCTTTTTTAACCTTAAAAACTACAACAAACTTATTTTTTAAAACAAAACTAATTTAACTGTGTCTGTAGACCATAAAACGCTAGGCCATGAGACAACTTTTTTTTCTTTAAACTTTTTATTGTAACAATAAAAATAAATTTAAATACTAAACGAACTTAAAACTATCAGCGATTCAACGCAAAATTCTAAAATTATTTAGTTCTAAATAACTATTCCGATCCACGGGAAAATACACTTAGACTAAATATGATCTGTGACAGATCGTATAAATTAAAACTAACAACTTAAAATAGGAAATTCAAAAATAGAGAAAAGAGATCTAAAATAAAATTCCTTACTACATTTTCTTTAACTCAAGATTTTTCAGGAAATAACGCTATCATCACAGCACTCAGCCGTGACCTGGCAAACACTCACTACTCTATATTTTTTTGATTTATTTAAAATTTCGAAATTAAAAAAAACTATTAAAATCTATATAGTAGAAAAATACATAAATATCGTAACCTAACCTAGAAAATGGTTCCATTTCAAATATTGTTTTTACCAAATGTTACCTCGATCATACTTATTCTTTGGGACGTGATAAGTAGACGGGTCAAATCTACAGTCGACTCTCTCTACAAGAGGCCTCCCTATAGGAGCATTCTCCCTATAAGAGCGCTTTCCTGTCCTCCCCAGCATATTCCAATGTTATTTATGTTCCCTATAAAAGCATTTCCTATAGGAGCATTTCCACTATAACAGCACCAAAATCCCTGCTGCTGAAGCCTTTGTCGTTCCCTATAAGAGCATTCTTCACTTTCCAACCATAACACTCGATTATTTGCTCGTGTAAAACTAAAATATGAGTCTCCTTGTACATTATTATTAGTAGTAGCCCATGTAAGTTTAAATTGACTATAAGGACTTAATTCATTTTCCACATAAATAACAAAAATTTAGCAATCGATGTCATTTAATTTTTTTTTTATATTGAATTCTTTTTTTATATTCACGATTTAAATTCTGTTGAAAATATGCATTTAAATTATAGAATTAATGATAATTTCATTTTTTATTTTCAATAATTAAGGTACGCGGCTAATATATTTCATTTTGAGTCAGTTAGGTCAGTAAGGTATATAATAAAATTTAATAAAACTTCAAGCATTATTAATTTTAGAACCGAAAAAAAGATTTGGCCTATACATTATGGCTGCAAATTGAAAGCATCAGGACACATTTTTAAAATAGTTTTTAAAATACAACGTTTCTTCCGAATTGCTGAACTCTCCAAACAGCTGTTAAATTAACTGAGTGGGGACCGTGCCGAATGCGTAATTTTGCGCTACTAATAGCTGACGGAATCAATCGCTGATTGACATCATGCCCTCTACTTGCCCTCGGACTGTTACTACTGTGACCCGTGGGCTCCAGTGATAACCGTCTGGGCTGTGAATTGGATACTACATCCAACGTCAGTGGATTAATTAAAGTTTTAGTTGAAGAACTTGCCTCAGGTACATTTACCTTTGCCTTGTAAACACTCGGCCTTTTAAGTTTGGTGTCCACATTCTTTTTGTACTGCTCAGCAGCCTTTTTTGTACCCATATCTTTAGTCATCACTTCCTCATGTTTAGAAATAAATTTGCCCTTCTTATCATTTCTGTTTGTCTTTGGACTTTCAGGTTGTATGGCTGAGTGGTTTGTGCTCGACCCAGCTACACACGTCTCGGAAGGATTTTCGACCGGACAACTGTCCACTAAATTAGTAATGGAGGGTTCTCCTGTGCGTCCCACCGTAGTACATAATGTACTCTCATCGATTGCTGTGG
>JAQGAK010004160.1:0-12885 GCA_034696945.1 Lipothrix lubbocki
TTGAAAAAAAATTTTGTAAATGAGGATAAATCCCTTTAAAACGTATAACCCTTGATTATAAAATCCAGTTTTCTGTTAGGGGTGTTTTTCAGGCTAAGACAGTTGCTTTTATTGTCATGTTAATGTGCCATGAATATTTTAAAATTAGAAAAAGACAGGAGAAGCAACTTTATAAAAAGGAAATCTAAAGCTATGCATAATGTAGTCATTATTTTGTGTAGTTACTTCAATATGTTGTTGAATATTTCACTAATCATGAGTGATATACCGTGTGAATTCGCTTTGATAAAGCAGCGTTTTTTTGTTGTTGGGAATGTTTTATTCCGGTAATTAGTTCGTGTGTGAATAAATAATTAGACAGCAAAAATGTTTGTTGTGTCGCAATATAAAACTATTTTCGAACACATCAATGTGAAGTATGTAAGAAAAAACATGTTTGTAACGTGGAAACACCGATAGATCCGTATTATATTCCGCCCATTGTTTACGCTGCCAATCCTGATATTAATTTAATAATAGTTGGACATTGCAACAGTACCCAATTTAACGAAATAAGGCACTAATGCTTATAATAGATAAAACAGCAACTTTACTGTTTAATTGCATATTACAATGAAAGTTGTACTAATAATACTTTCAGTATTTTTCTTTGTATTAATTTTTCTTTTGTATAAACTATTGTATTTTTTGTATTAGTTGTAATAATTTTTGTATTAGGTTTAAGATTTTTGTTTGTATTATTTGTAGCACTAATTTTTGTATTTTTCTTTCTATTTATTGTTGCAATAATTTGTGTATATTTCGTAATGTTTGTTTATCTGGCTCTAGTAATTTTTAATATATGTTTATATTGCGTTCTACTACTTTTTGCGTTTCTTTGTTATTATTATTTATTGTTTTTGTGTTTTGTATTATCATGTTATTGTTATTTATTTCGTTATATTCTAAATTTTGCTATTCTGTTTGTTGTAGTAATTATTGATCTAATTTTTGTATTTCAGTTTGAATATATCGTTCTAATTATTTGTGACGTACGTTTTGTATCCTCGTTTTTGTATTTTAATGTGTATATTTGTGTTTTTCAATTTTGTATTTTTCTGAATTATATCTTGTTATTGTTATGAACTATAGTTTTTGTATTAATTTTTGTATTTAGCTTTGTAATAATTTTTGTATTTAGTTTTTTGTAATAATTTTTGTATTTAGTTTTTTGTAATAATTTTTGTATTTAGCTTCGTAATAATTTTTGTATTTAGCTTCGTAATAATTTTTGTATTTAGCTTTATTTTAATTTTTGTAATATTTTTTCAAATAAATTTGGTGTTTGTTTTTGTTATTAATTATTGTAATAATTCGAATATTTAATTATTTTATCTTTCTTGTAGTAGTTATTTTTGTTCTATTTCTACATTATTTTCTATCTTTTAAGTTCCTATAGCACATATGTTGATTTTAAAAAGGTAAAATGTAGTTATTAGCTTAAACAATCAAGAAATAGTACACTCTTGCAATAAAAGCACATTATAAAATTATTAAGTTTTTGATCATATAAGTAAAATGATGTTGTAAAAGGAAGTGAGTAGTAGCAACAAAGGGTCAGATGGAACTACAGCAAGTGCAGTTGTAGGGCAAATGTTGTTATAAAGTGGTCTCTTATAGCACGAGTCCACTTTTCCTAATGAGAAAGTAAATTACGACAATCGAAATCATAAATGTTTTGTAATACAAATGACCAGGCAAGCCCACTTTAGTATTTAATCCGGAAAAATTTAAACATAGGTTGTTATCGTAGTATTTAATCAGGAGTTATTGAAATTTTTTAAAATAATAGTAATAAATAATTTGAGCTAAACTACATTTTACAGAAAAAACATTTATAAATTATCGAAATTGGTATTCGTTCTTATCGCTCAAGCCAGCTATTTATACGTTTGGTTTTTAACGGTTAAAATTAGTTGAAGGGAACAAATAAAAAATGTTCCACAAAGTAATCAAATTTGTAGCAACAGAGAAAATTAAAATAAATAAAAAGTTTAAAATAAATCGTTTGGTTTGTATCCCGCTGTTTTGTTTATTGGCTCAATTTAATTTTTAGCATCTACCTCAAACAAAATTAAAAATCGAATGTTTGTAATATTTCTTGTTTTGGGTTAACGGCAGGAGTTTTACCTGTGCACCTTGAAGTCATCCGTTCTTGTATGGCTTTTTACAAAATGTTTAGCAAACTAAAGAGAATCAAAATCTTTTATCTCCATTTTGTTATCGTGGATGCGAAACAAAGATTCCACCGTCGAAACATCCAGTGAGTGACGTTGCTTAGGTTTTTCTTTGTTGTACATCGAGAAACATCGTTCGGATGCTGCGTTCGACAGGGGAATAAATAACATGTTCCGCACAACTTTTCGTGTTAATTCTGTCCATTAAATGTTGGTCACAACAAAAAAATTACACCAACATTTTTCTATTGGCATTTCGTTTCTGGTAATAAATAATTGATTTGAGACAATGCTTTCAATTAACTGTGTAATCACCAACTAAATTTGCTATATTGGAATCAAGAACCCAAGCAAATATTTTGTTCAAGCGTTTAAGTTTGGTTTTAATATTCTCATCCCAGTCACCATAATTGGGGAAGACTTTAGGGTTAAAAATGGCCATGTCAGACAATTTTATATCTTTTTCCGCATTGAACTAAAATATTTTTCTATTTAAATTATAATATTTCGAACGTAAACTTTTTGTTGAATTGATAGTTTCTGCAGATCAATTTTTAATAGAAGGTCCTAATGCTACACCATTATATAAAACTGCAGCATCATTTTCGAATTTTTCAATACTACAAATTTCTACTGTGTCACAAACTGTGTTATCTAGAATACCGATTATTTCTAGCTAGAATTGAAACCAAAATTAAAATTACGTAGATGAATATTTGTAATTACATTTGTAAAATTCTCAAACTTTTGTCAAATATTAAATGTAGATGGGATTGTAGTCGTAATTTAAAAAACGTTATTTATACGTTAAAACGTTAATTTACAATAAAATAATTGCTGCCAACTTATAATTTTTTCAAGTAAACAATATTATTATTATAATAATCGGGTGTTTTTGTTTTGAAAGATCATTGTATTAATTTTGTTGGTATTGCGTGTCCCGGTTTATCAATTCGTTTTATGTGTAATCATTCTGTGCAAAGTTGTTCAATTTATTTGTGATTGTGGATTTTAATTGTTTTGAAAAAATGTGTAATTATTGTACTTTTAGAGTGGGAATCGGTTTGAAAATAATTGCATAATCTTGAATTGATTTCATCAAGATTGTAATTGTTGCCCTATTACATAGTTGGACGACAACATAAGAGTTCACTTACAAGCTTATCGGAAAAATCGGATATTTCGAATTTTCGAATTCTAATGCAAGAATCTATTTTTAGAATATTTTTGTGAACCTTTTTACAAAATTGTAGTGAAATTAGGCAACTTCGACAACACGTTGCTATTATAATATATAACAGTGGACTATTAACGGTTAGTTGCCGCAAATCACATCCTTATGGTCAGTGTCATAACAAATCACCGAAATAAGCTTAAATCAAGCTTTTTTGAGTAATCTTAATCGTTTATTTAATTTTCAAGCAAGTGGTACTAAAAACGAATTTCTACGCGTTAGAACCCGGATTATGGAACCGGTGCATAGTTAACTACCCAGGCGTATTTACAGTACATTATTACAAAGAGTTCATCTTGATTTTAGAGCTCAATTATTGTTTTTTAATGATAGAAAAAGAACTATGATTTTGCGAATTTATATTAAAATATATCCACTCAAACGGTCATTGTTATTAAAATGGGAACAGGGCAGTTTAAATATTTTTTTATTATAAGGTAAAGTGGTTTTATTTTATAATAATGATTTCTTTGCGAGAGATTGCACTTCGATCAACTGAAACCAAAAAAATTAGTTAAATCACAAATTTCGAAAATATAAAAAATATAACATGTAAAATATTTTATGAGTGTCTGTAGCACATTTCATCAAAATCGGTCGACAGTTGGAGGCACAGAAAACAGGCACCAAAATCAACTTCAGATACCCCTAGGCATTCACATAAACCTTTCAGAGTTGCAAAAATCGAGTCGAATCGAAATTATACCCAAAACACAATCTAATGCCAGTTTGGGAAAATAAAAAATGAAGTCTAATGTTTCAATCCCTCTGTCAAATTGGGCGACAACTATTTTAATTTTAGATAATACGTTGTACGATACCAGAGCTAAATAAATTGAATCAAAACGCTGAAATTAATAATTAAAAAGTCAGAAAATACAAAATATAGTAACAAAGTATTACCAGCCGGGTAAACTGAGCTTACAATATAATCCCGAAATACGCCATTGTTAAACGCAATGAAACTAGGACATGTAAATTGTAACAAATACACACGTTAAATTGTATTAATGTTTAGTTACAAAATGGAATAAAAGAATTGTTGTGCTGTAGTTGAGACCTGGAATCTCTTTGAACAATTTAACCCGATTAAATTCAAGCCCCTAGTTTCTTCGTTGAGCAGCTTGGCAGTGTTCTGTCGAAAGAAAACAGGTAGTAGTACAAGGGTAGTAGTAATACAAGCTACCTAACAAGAAATTTCTATACTAAAATGGTAAAGGTTGTAATTAGAATTATTAGAAGTAATTTAAAGAATACAAATTAAACATGTATATATGAATACATATTTGTACATTCGTGTATACCCCTCCTTGTTTTGTAATAGTAAATATTGTACAGCATAAGAATTGTGGAAAGAGTAAAAACGTGTATTGGCTTATGTTATCCTTGATTTATCACAGAGAGACGCTCCCAGGCATTACATAACTTGTTTACTTCAAACAAAAAATACTTCTCCCCTCTCAACTCAATACACGTTTCCTATAGATGTATGTGTATGTACTTATTACCTTGTGTTGTTAATAATATATGGTACATCCGACTTAAACGTACTTTATTTTTCAGAATTAAAACAAGATTCAGTTCACTTGGGAAGTAATTAATAGTTATAATAATAGTGAATAATATAATATTTGTATAATATATGTATAGTAATATATTGCAGTACAAATTATTATGGAAACTGTAGCATCATGTATTTACAGCAGGTTTGCTTTGAGGGCAAGCAAACAGGAAATTTTACGCAACTATGTATACCGACTAAATTAGCTTATTATTTGACAAACAAATTACTTTTGTGCAAGAATAGGATGTTATGAATAATATTTTTTATTGTGTTTTTCGTACTACTTCATCTTCACAAACAATTGGAAATGTTAACGATGTTCCTGTAAAATCAAGATAAACTATAGTTTAATCATAAAATTGACAATTGTAATGCTTATTACTAATGGAGAATTATTGAAGAAAGATAATTTTTGCATTATGATGAGAAACTTAACGTTGATTATCTGAAAGTTCAATTCTTTGAAATAAAATGTACAAAACTATTTTAAAACTTTTGTAAGAAAAATATGATAAATCTTCTATCCCACCTGTCGGTGACAAAGCATCATCATTATGTAGGATCGATTCAAACAACCTATCACTTTTTGATTCCATGACTAATCAATACTTACAAATAACGTTTATAAGAAATAACGTAAACGTCTCAGTTACCGGGACAAAATTCTACAGAGCAACAGAATGTTGGTATTGAAAGGACGGAGACTTGACAAACACTAAAAATCTTTGCTAAAGTATATATTGTTCCTGCACCCACCAGAAACTCTTAATCCATTCCTTTTGCTCACATTGTAGTTACATACCCACATATATAGTAGTTTCAATGTACTACATTCAAGACTAAAAGTATGTACATATATGCTTTACTATCGTCTATGGTCTTGCACATTACACAAGCATTTTTATTATTCTGCGGAAAAATTGCGAAAACATGATAATTGAATACTAATAGAACAAATGACACCAAATCATCAAATATTTTTGAATTTATTTTTGTAATTTATTTTGAATTTTTCAAAATCATTTTACATTTATTTCAGAAAATTATTTTGTTGTTTTAAAAAAGATTGTTAATTTATATTAAAATTTACTTATAGATTTTTAATAAAATGTAACTTTCTATTTACATTAAAGTTAATTGTAGTGATAATAAAATAAAATCTTGTATTAATACTAATATTAAATGTCTTATGTATATTAAAGATTAATGTCGTAATTATAATAAAATTTAGTTTTATATTTGTTTTTACATACTAAATTTTATAATAATTTTTCTAACAAATTTTAAATTTATTTTACAATTCTGTGTTGCATTTATTTTTGAATTTATTTTGTATTTATCCTTGAATTCAATTTTAAGCTTAACGAACACTACTAATTAAATAAATATAATTAGTTTCATTGAGCTCTTGAACTTCGTGAAATTGACAGGTATACATCTTACCTTTATTGTTGTTAAGCTTCCACAGAAAAAAACAGTCCCACAGAAGCTCATTAAAATTCACTGTGTATTTTTTCACTTATATACAACAAAGAATAAATCAACCCACTTTCAAATCAATGAAGTTACATTATCCGATCATCCTACTTATACCTAAACAGGAAATTTATTCATAGCGCCTAATCCAAAAATGCAAACTATATAATATATTGCGTCTACGACTGATTGCTTAAGCTTATATAGTACTAATTATTACATTAATGACATACTATGTCATGTGTGCGCAAAAAGTTTATAACTTATTAGATATAGTTAGGACTCCTTTCTAAGATCAACTGAAGCTCATAATTTTTTCAAGGAGTAAGACCGGACTGACTGATCGTGAAAGTATTACACATACATAATTTTGTAACATAAATATAATAAATGAGCCTTAAATAAGCTTTTAGAGAAAACAAAAACGCATTGTCATTCCCACGTTACAAACTTGGAAAATGTTTATCTTCCATTTCTGTCTACATGCTGAGTTGGCAATATGCCATCTTTAAGTAGGCTGCGGCTTTGAGTTGCGATAAGCAAAAATATATAACCTTTACTCACATTAAATCATATTTGATTGACGTCAATCTTCGTCAGGTTGATTCAAGCCAACAAAGTACTGCTTTATATAATATATACAACTTACATTGAATTAGCACCCATCCCTTATTTTAAAATTAGAATTGACAGGTTTGCATGCGCCGTTCCGGAAAAATCTCATTATTCTCCTGAAAATAAATATAGTAAGTCATCTTGAAGGTATCCAAAAAATAAAAAATAAATACTCATTGCCCCCATTTTATATGGTAAATAAAGAATGAAAACAAAAATAATACGAAAAAAATACAAAAATTGTTACAAAATTGAATACAAAAATTGTTACACAATTGAATACAAAAACGAATACAAACATTAATCCTAAAATTACAGCAGAAATTAATGAAAAAACAGTAGAAAAATGTATACAAAAATGCAAAAGCTTATGTGAAAATTAACACAAACTATGTGCTATACAAAATACAAAATCAATACAAAACATATACCGAAAATAATACTTCAACAGGTTGACTTTAATCTTTTTCAGGTTGATTGAAGCTACAAAAGTACTGCTTTATGTAATATATACAAACTCACTTTGTGTCGAACTCAATTTCCTTCCCTTCTTTTTTTAAAATTAGGATTGACTGTGTTCCATGCGCCGTTTCGGGAAAATCTCATTAGTCTCCAGGAAATAAATATGTTAAATCATCTTAAAGGTATCTAAGAAATAATTATTGAGTTCTTAATACCCCCATTTAATATGATTAATTAATAAATGCAAAAATTAATGCAAAACCTAATACAAAATTTATTACAGGGTTTATCACAAAATCAATGCAAAACCAAATATGAAATTTAATAAAAAAATTAATACAAAAATTTGATACAAAAGTTGGTACAATTTAACACATGCTTGGCTCCGCAGCCTTCGTGGGTATACCTTGCCGCCTAGTCGCCCATACCGCGTAGTTGCAAAATAATAAAAATACAATCTAACGCGCTTTGTCGATCTACTTGCTCGGCGACGCGCTTCGCGCGTCGCCCTTCACTTGATCTTAGCTTCGCGGGACCCACTTGCTGCCTTCTCGCCCTAATTATTGTTTAACCCTTTTTATAAAATTACATTTCTACCTAAACTTTGTTTGTCTGCGTACAATGACATAACTTTTAATTATACGTATGACCTATTGATCCGAGGACGCCTTAGGCAATGTAGATGCCCATCCTTCGTTAAGGACATTTTACGACACCAATTTTATAGTTACGTCGACTATAATTTACGGTAGGGATAGGGCAGTACTCTTGTTATCGAAAATATTACGGAGAGATAAGGTCAATATTACACCGGGAGTGGTTACGGTGGCGGTAGGGCAATATGGGTTACCGTGCCGATAAGGGACCTAAGTCCACCCGTAAAATGGGTTACGGTGCCGATAAGGGACCTAAGTCGTGCCGTGAACCAAGCGTGACGGAATGACAGACGTCACACGGGTTTTATAATAGAGGAGAGGAGAAGTGCAGTGTAACATGCCAAATTTACAAACGATTTTCGAGACGAGTCGTGTGTGCACAGAATTCCTAATTTTCTGGACATAAAAGTTTTTACTTTAACCTGTTGTCTGCAATATAGTATTAAACGTGTTTACATAGCTCATTTCGTGTAACTAAATGGTAATCGCTATGCATCTAAAACGGAATAATGCATATAGCAGAGGTTAAACAGAATCGCTAGTACGTATACAACTTTAAGAAGTATAATATTTTTGTATAGAAATATAAGAAGCAATGCAAACAACTGGTCACGTTTAATGGTTTAAATTTGAACTGATGGGTGATTAGGCATTATAAGAAAAATGCATGTAATGTAATAAGAAAACAGGAAACTTTTTTGTTGAACACAATGAGTAGAAGCATTATACAAATTGCAATTTCGTGTCCTGTTCTTTTATGAGAATAAAATGGCAAAATTAATGACATTATGCAAAGTAAAATACATAATTGTAAAATATAAAAAATATATGAGCACAAAACAGCAGTTTTGAATTTTGTAGCAAAATTAAAAAATAAACGTAGATACATTCAGCAACATTGAGGTTTTAACTTTAGTGTTTAGACTAACTTTTTACTGAAACCGACACCATTATATATTGTTACATAAAACGTTTCTTATCATATCGACTAAGTATAAGAGAAATATATGATATGGAATAAATGAAGATGAGGAGAGGTTTGGCTTGAACAAGAATATTCTTATTGATTTATTTGAAGTAAAGTACAGCGTTTTTATACAAATCTTAAGGTCATTTAGTGGGGAAAACCCCAGCGCTAATTATAATAACAGTAATTAGCGCCATGGAAAAGTACCAAGCGCTTTTCCTATTGCGCAATTGTACTAATGGCAACAATTGCGTCTATACTAATGGAAAACTACCAATGGTAGTTTAGATCTTTTCCTACACTGCAATTGTACGAATGGTATAATATTATGTATTTTTAATTTCTTTTTTTAATTCATAACTTAATTTTAAATATATTACTTTTGCATTTATTGGCCGTTTTTCATTGATATCTTATACATGACTTTGGTTTAAGGTACGTTATTTGGCTCGTTATAGGAGATCGAACACGCTCGATTCCCATCTCTTAACAATAAATAGAAAGGGTTCGCTTTAACAAGAATTAGATCAGTTGATATAAATGGTAATGTGAAATCCATTTACGACTTAATTGTACCGGAATTATGCTCCCTCCCAAGTCTACTAGTTATATGCGCATTGGCATAGTTTGTTGAATCTTGTTATAATCTCATGATTATATAATAACCGGTTTTTTGTATCAGCTATGTAATTTTGTATTTGTTCAAGTTCATGTCGCTTTTCACTTTCGTGTGTAGCTTGGGTGTACTTGCCTGGCTACCTCTAAACCTACATATAGATAAAACTATTACAATAAATATTAGGGGAAATAATACATTCAACTACACAAACTTCTCAATCATTTGTCATTCAGAAAATAAGTTCACTGCGTCCTTGATGTAAAAAAACATCTTTGATGCGACAAATTTCTTTATTGTCACAGATCCGTGCCTCAATGGTCGCTGTCCCAAATCCTGTCACATTGACGAAATTTTTATGGGTCAAAAATACTGGTTTGAGGTTCCTAAAATTTTTTAAAGCATAAAACCATTGAGATCGCTCGCAGATATGGCGAGTTGCTTTACTGTATGAGATCCACCTAACCTTTTTTATTTACCTAAGCGCAATGAATTTCTCTTTGCGTTGACTGATCCCCCTTAGCATTACACGTAAATACGAATTATTAGTCGCATTAATTGATAAACCTTGTGTATTATTATTCATCTCTAATAATCCCTCTCACCCCATGAAAACTCTTGGACCCGTCGCATAGACGTCCGGCTTCTTAAATTGCAATCCATTCTAGACAAAATGGTCTGGCTTGAAAAATCGACATCATTAATTTTGTTTTTTATCATGTTTTCTGCTAATGTTTTACCTTTTTCGAAACAATTGTGGTTTTGGTCAGTATTGAATGCTTTTACCTGTAAAACTTTCTCACGGTTTGCTTCTTTATAATTCCCAGTCATATTTGCTTGTTTGAGTCTAGCAATGAACGCTGCTAATGTCTGTTGATACTCACTTGTCTAATGTCTGTTGAAACTTTGTCTTTCTAGCAAACTGGGTACCAACGTTATCACCGTCATGTCATCAAAACTCACCCGTATCTCAATAAGACATTGTATGTTTCTTGTTACTCCAAATATACATCAAGTAACAATTGATCTCGAATTTTATAGTTTAAGAATTTTACTAGACTTCGATTTTTATTCAGGTCTGTATAATCATAATGATGATCAGTTCATGCTCTTGATTTGGTCCCAAACGTAGAATGCGGACTGCAGGTGAGAAATAAACTTATTATTAAACTTGGCAATATAATTGCCAAACATTATGCGTCATGTTGGTCAAATTCAGTTGAGGCAGCTTCATCACCTTCCGGACGACAAATTGATTCATCAACATACTCCACAAGTTTATTTGCTCGTAAAATTGTCGTCACTTGGATGTTTCAGTTGAGATATTGTGCTACATAACTTTGGTATGTCATGCATTTGATCGAAACGATTCGCTATTTTTACCAAAAAATGTTTCTAACGTTTTGTTAGGTTCAAATATACCTAATTGACAGCCTTTGTCAGCGATCTCGTCTAATCGTTTTAACGTTCCTTTGATGTGCTACCCGGGTAGGATTAAGTTTTTGCTAATTCACGTGACATGAAGAATCTTCAGGGCCGCCCCTACTTTAGTTGCAAGAAGTTTCACGTCGCAATGATATTACTATGGCTCATTTTGCCCCACTTACGGTTGCCACTAGTTTTCTGGCTGGCCAGACAGTAATTTCTAAGTTTTATTGTTGTTTAAAGTTATTCGGTTATGACCTCGTCTGTAAATTCGACGATCAGGTTTAACGACCTCTAGTTTCGATTGTTCGGTTAGTAAACGACCTCTGGGTTGATTGTTCGGCTCATCGGTGTTTTGACAGAGTGCAAGTGTAACTTGTATTTTATGAACAATGTATACTTAAAATGTAACTGTTATATGTAATTTGCATGAGTGCGTGAGTAACAGGTAATGATTTTTGAACAATCCAAAAGTCATTAACGATATAAATCTAATTCACATTTGTACACACATAATTCTAAACTTTACCTTTTTAACACTTTTCACACGAAATCTTAAACTTGACACTTTTAACATTTTTTACACGAAATTCTAAATTTGACACTTAATACTTTTCACACGAAATTAGGAAATTAAAACTTTTAGAGGGAACGTGATTTTGTAATCAACGTAACTGCTACCATATTGGTAGTATTCAATGATCATGAAATAATATGAAATTTAATACGAATCAAAATTGAACACCTACAAAATGAAAGAAATCAACAGTAACAGCAGAGTTATACCTTACAATGCAGTGACTAGACTGTCTTTATTCATTTATCAACACATATTATATTATACAGAAAAACGTATATGTACACGTAAAAAGGAGCTGTATTTCATTATTCTTAATTAAAACACGTTATTTACCCGAAAAACCATTTATATATAGGGGTAATAGTTTCCAAACTAGATTGCGCATGGCAACGCTTTCCTGCTGCAACGCTTTCTGCATCAAGTTAGAAAATTATTAGTTAATAATATAATCATTATTGATACAGGACAACGTATAATGATTTGTTTTTAGTCCTAGTGTAATAAGACATAAAAAATATTTTCCAATAATGGGATAACGTGCAGCGCAATGCAGTTTAAAATGAGAATGGCTGCGTATGTCGGTGTGAATAGTAAAATGGTATTTTGGCTTTCAGTCCAAATGTCGTCCCGCTTTTTCAACATCAAGAGTCTTTGTTAACTAAATTGCGCTTTGATCACCAGCTGAAATTGGAAAGGGAAATAATGACCCAGTTCTCTAGGAAACGGCCCAATGTTTAACGTCGCAATAGATTCACCAACGCTTATTTGCCCGTTTTGTGGTTGCAACTATTTTCGTGGTCGTCAAAACGTTGGTTGTTTTTGGTTTTACTCTAAACATAAATTTGAATTTTCGATTTATAGTCCCGTCTAAAGATTGTTGGAATGGTCGCGATTCTGTTGTTCTGCGTTTGGTTGATTTATAGAACCAACATATTATTAACATTTTACTTACCTTAAAATTAATACTTTCTTAAAATTATCCATTATTTATTCTTGTCTTACGTGGTTAATTAAAAATTCGATATTATTTATTCAGAATAGTAGCGCAAGCTTTCAGACAACATCGTTGTCCAT
>JAQGAK010004161.1:0-12885 GCA_034696945.1 Lipothrix lubbocki
GTTTGCGAATCTGATCGCAGATTGCGATTACGCATTTTCCTCTCCTATTCACGTAACCATTTAAATCTTATAATTAATTTAAGTAAACTGTGATATTGTCTTTACCCTCTCGTAGACGACATTGTCTGGGTCAGTTTTCATGGTATCCCGGTTCCGGATTTTGATTTGGAAAAATAAATTTTGATTTAACAGACGCTGCAGAATCGTTTTTGAAATCCGTTGTTCATTGAACTGCTCGATTGCTAGAAAGGAATAGACATAATAACTTCAAAAAACATTGTTCTTGCTTTACTATTATGTATATTGTAATAATAATATTAAACCATACAGTAAATGAGACAATTTATAAACGGATCTCTTTACACGTCATTCATGTAACGAGTAAGCTTTATTTACACTGATATTACTCACAAGTGCTTAAGTACTGAAAAGCGGCTAACGCCAGTTGTGGTGACACATGAACGCCTTCAGATTTCCATCTTATCATAGCTAGTTCTGAATTTATGTTGGCCGTTGCTCTTGATCTTCTTCGGCGATTTATATCTGCGGGTGTCAAAACAGTGATAATGCATATTAGTACATGACACATTTTTTGTTTACTATGGATTTAATGTGTCAGCCCTACCCCACACGTCCGTCTCGTCATTGATTTCAGCTTGAATTAGCTCTTCAATCACGTCCTCCATTGTAACCAATCCAATGATTTCATAGTAAGGGTCCTCCTTTCCACCTGTATGAATTTTCTGAACAAAAGCCATGTGACCTCGGACTCCTGTTGAAAATAATTTAAGATTATTAGCATATTTTTGTAATTCATTCACAAACATCAAGTTACATAACAAACATATTGCTAGAATTATTCCATCACGATTACATGAAACCGGAATAAATCGACGTACCTTGCTTAAACTCGCGGAAAATAACATCCAAAGTAGTTGATTCAAAAACATAATTGCAAGGGTTGTTATAGAACTCGCAAATGGTCCGCAAAGGCATCTTGTCATCTGGATCGACAAAGGCCAAATCTTTGGTGTACAGCAGGGAGACCACATTGCTCCTGCTACCGGTATATACAGGTATTCGGGAATATCCTGTCAATTACAATAACATTGAATGACATTACACTTCGATACGCGTCAGAGTTGTAATCTTAATTAAACACACTGCACGTTTAATGGTTTAATTTTCCTATGTGGTTTTTTATATCTGTGAAAAACAAACCTTGTGTCATGATTTCAGACACGGTGTCAAAATCCAACACAGCTTCCAAAGGCAACATGAAAACATTTTCAAGCTTCGTCATAATATGACTAACTGTTTTTTGCTTCATTTCCAACGCTCCAGCAATTATATTGACTTCATCCTTCTCCAGATCATTGTATGCATGCGTTACCTACACCACCAGAAAAACAAACATTGTTCTTATATAAATATTTAGTGAGATAACTTTTACATTGACAGTGATATACATATATGTAGATTGTAGATATAATTACTAGAATTAACTAGCACTAATTTGTGAATAACTTCCTATATTTGTTAAATACTAAATTATTAAACTATAACACGGGAATCTAATGTGTAATTTAATTGTCGTTCCTTTTTAAATCCGCATAAAATATTTAAAACTTATTGGGGAGATAAATATTAATTATTTTTAAATAAATTTACTATAATATTTATTTTAAAACCCTAAAGTTTTTCTCTTCCCTTTAGGTAACATACCTCCATATATTAGGGGAGCTTTTAAAGCATGTGGGAACGTTTATATTCAAGCTGTTCTTACTTTTGAACTACATTTCGCTTCATAGTAATGCCTTGATTATCTGAATTTGTACCATGATTATACAAAATAATAGTATCATGAATCTAATAAATGCAAAACTACAGCTTTAAAGCAGCCTTTCTCTAAAGAATTTCTAGCTATGGACTAATAACGTAGTATTTACATACAAGGGCCGTCAACAAAGTTTCACCAGAAATATTATTGTTTACTGGTGCTAACTGGAATATTTTGGAATATATTCTTGCTTAAATGAGGAAGAACGTTGGCTTGGCAAGTTGGCATTGCTGCATCATATTTTGTCATGATTAGTATGAGGACAAAAGTGTGTATACATACACACACATGAAGCAAAGCTTTTCGAAACGACGTCCATTCGACGATGGTGGTAACGGTGTTTCGAAAAGTATTTCGTATGCGACCTTTGTTTAAAGTCTGTAAGCATTGACTTCAGCGTATGAACGAATGCTATTTTCAGGGAAGTGGAATCTGTCGAATTGATGGTTGGAGAAAACAAACTATACATAGAAATTATGAACAACACATAAATCTCGATACTGTCCGTCCACTATGTATGTATACACATGCAAAATTTATTGTTATGAACATAAACTATCCTTCAATTTTCAGTTCAATCCGACCACCCGTGAGTGATTGTGTGCAATCTGTGTCCTATTTATGTAGATTTGGGAGCACAATGTATTTATTTACTGCTGCAATGTTAATTATCTCGTACAAGGCTGTCTAAGAGACTTATCATTTGTCAACATTTCATGTATGCCGGTAGTCGGTTTGCACTGGTAACTGTGCAATTTTAGGAAGTGGAGTGATTATCATTTATCATATACTATATATCACCTACCAATAGTACATAATATGGATTCAGGGAATCATCATGTGCATCCCCAACACTAAGCTTGTCCTATATTGCACTGACCCTGACAAGCTTCCAATTAAAAATGTAGTAACGATTAAGCTCAAGACTCCTATATATACGTATCTGTAGCACAATTTCCTTATCGCTTCTGTTTCTGTCAAGCGATCCTGTATATGAATGTGATCAGTAATGTTTTCCAGTTAATGTTTATTCAAGATTCAAGATATTCAGTAAGCCTGAAACGTACTTTACTTACACGTATGTTTTATTATTACGTACTCCAGTATTTGCTCCTCTCCGCAATTTTCGTCATTTTATGAATCTCGGGTGCATTCACCAGGTTTTAAGTTCAGGGATAGAAGTAATAAAGTTCCTAAACGACGGTGTTATTAGACTGCTAATCATTGCATGCAAGGTACATTCTTTGAACACGAGCAATTTGTGCATGTAATTAAGAACATATTAGGAATAGTGTAAATACATGTTACTAAACTATAACGATAGGTACGCCAAGAATATTATACTCATAATATTCTTAAACCTGAGAAAACTGTACCTATAGGTTATTATGTCAAGAAAATTTCCAAAGCATGGAAATGTGTATCTATACCTGTGTATAAATACTTTGAGATACATTTACCCATACACGTAAAAATATTATAATACTTCAAATAATGTTTCTATATACTTAAAACAATCATATTAGCAAATGTATGTGCTTTATCACATCTCTAAAAGTAACTGGAAAACTCACTGAACATGATAATAAGACAGAGGGGGAATCACAACTTGGGCGACTGTACATATAATAGACTTCCTCAAAGACTATCAATCTCCAGCAGGGAATAAATTAAGATTAAGTGCTGTAGATAAAGCGTTTAGCCTCTTATGGGAACATTGTTGCAAATATGTAGATACCACCCCGTTGCAAATATGTAGATACCACCCCATACCACCAAAGAATATTTTGCGCTGTCACGAAGCTTATCTTTAATAGATTATCCAAGGTGACGCCAAATAACTTAAATTTAACACTCCTATTCTTGCAGTAACTGAAAAACAGATAATGAACTACGAACGGCTGCTTTTTAAAGCTCATTAAATCCTTCCCTCACTTAAGCAGCCCAAAATGCTTTAAAGTTGTTGGTTATTTATGGGATCACTGAACAGCTTTATTAGCACAAATTTTACTAAGTTGTAAATTGCATATGGACGCAATCATCATCTGTTATTATGTACGTCATTCCCATTGCAATGAAAAATATGCACAAACATTCTAAAAACAATAAAATTACAAAATTTAAAAAAAAACAAATAAAATGACCAAGTATAGCACTAAATGGACATATCAACACATACTTTTATGCTGAAATACCGTCTGCTATTCAACCTCCAACATTTATAATATTTATACAATTATTAATATACGGATACTACATACATATATGGCTTTGGCCCGTGTGAGAAGCAGACGCGCCTATTTATATAAGTTATTTATAGGTTAACACATATACCTTAAAAGTTAGAAGGTAAATCGGTCGTCTATAAAATGATTTACTATTGCAATTAAATATAATTGTCCCACGTATTGACTCATCCAGCTCGCTGGCATCAAGATACATATTATGCATGACATGAGCTTTGAGAAGCCAAACATGTGGAGCGATGTCAAGTCTGAAAACCAACTTCACTGAAGGCTTAATAGTTTCCATAATCTACCATAATTTTGTACAATTTATAGGTTCGCATTAATATACTGAAACTTTTCAAAGTTAATACAAACTTGACGAATATTCATATATGCATAATAGAAATATCTGTTTAGAGTCACTCGAAATCATGAGCATGTTATATTTGACATTAAATATTTGATAGACCGATTGCTAATAGTTTTCGTATTTTGTGTAGACACGCTTCATCAAACATTATACTGAAGAAGTTGCCAATGTGAAGGTCATGTTAGTGCTCTATTCGGCTATCAGTCTGATTATCAGCTACACAGTAAGCCTGATAGCGGATAAGAAGTTCAGAAACGTATTAGGAAGGAGGTAATATTATTCTAAGTTAACCTTCAGTGATAACCTGCAATATGTTCTGCATAATGAGCTCCTGGAGACTTTAATTAAGTTAGAAATGAATGTTGATATTTGAATTATGAGTGCACGTGGGTATGTTACTATTTGCAAATGCATGCAAACATCTTAAACATTAAGTTTGGAAATACTCCAGTATATAAGTAAATTGACTAAATATTTCAGAAATTAAGTTTAGAAATGTATGGAAATACTTCAGAAATTAAGTTTGTAAGTGGATGGTCGACTCTGCTAATTATTTACCTTGATAAGTTCCTTGAGTCTATCTCGGTTATAAACGTTACCGATCTCCTCCCCCAGAATTTTGTCCAGGAGGACGCTCACGGGATACGACACTGGAAAAGTGATCGCCATGAAGAATTTCGTGAGCCAAATGGTCTGAGCACCCACGGCCAACCCATGTCGGGAGCAAAAGGCTTGAGGAACGATCTCTCCCAAAATAACAATGCCTAGTGTGGATGACAGAACTGCCACCAAACCCGTCGTCAAGTCATCCATTAAGATGGTTAGCGTTGAGTTGACAAGCACATTCCCAAGCAACAAGCTACATAACAGATAGTTCCCATTATCCCTCAAGGGCTGGATCTTCCTAGCATAGCGCCGCTCCTTTTCCGATCCAGTGTTCACAAGAATCTGAATCTCCGTCCGATCAATGGCCATCAAACCCAGGTTGAGTCCGGAGAAAAGTCCAGACAAGCATAGAAGAACTAGGAGGATAGTGATATGAGCCCATAATGGCAGGATGGACTCAAAGGACTTCATCTGTATCCATTGATCCGTCCCTTGGTGAACCCACGGCATGTCCGTGTTATTTTCCCGCACGCAGATGTAAAACACTTCTTCACCGACGTCCAATGGTGGGAGTTGAATGTTTGCTAGAGCCGAGTGAGGAGTTAAATCCGACTTGTAAATCTGTATTAATGGCAATAAACATTTTATAATCTACGAGCATAAGTACTCTATAAGTACATACTACTATGTATAAACACTATAAACAAAAATTTTATCGTGAAGAGGCTTATAAAATAAAGCACTCGGTAAAAAACGTGCAATTTCCAGTGATTCATAACATTTATTTCGCGTGGAAGATATGTCTTGTCAGTACTTACAATTAGTATAATATGATAATGATAACCTTAATGAAAATACAAGTGTGGATTTTAGTTTTTGTTGTAGTTATGGTGCTTATATTTGCTATTCTCTATATATGTACCGATACAGAACAGAAGAACTTCTACTCGCTAAATTTAATCTTAATCAATGCTCTAATCCATGTACGTAATAATCATAATCTGCAAAAAAGTAAAACGTGAATCGAATACATGACTTTGAAACATGAAAGATTAGAATGTTTTATCAGTGGAAGATAACTTTATATTATATTACTTATGAATTATTTAATTATACAGTACAATTTAACGGAATTCAGTGCCACCAGGCATTGACTTTTTTGACATCATGTTTCAGACACTATATTTTGAACGTAAATGCAACATTGTAGACAGTATTGTAAGTCATTGTATGATATAAGTAATTATTAATGTGTGTGTGTGTACACACTTGGTACATGCAACAAACTGTAAAAGTCAATAATGAAATAGATGTTTTGCTGTATTATACAGAGATGAAAAATCATACGATAACTTGAATTCAATTGAAAAGCATACGTATAAAGTAAACTCACAGAGAAGCTCCTGGTTGAGGTAAGATCATCGCAATCAGAGCCGCGGGAACCCATTTCCGTGACAAAGCGCATAATTGTGTATTTAGTGAAGCGATCTCCAAAGAGGCGGAGAACAGCGACGGAGTCCGCCAAGATGACGGAAACGCCTTTATTCTCATAATTAACCCCTTTCTTAGCCTCCTCAACACGGATCCCTAGAATCGTCGCCGTTCTGTTCTCCAAATTATTGTCGGTCACGAAAGGGTTTGGTACATTTGGTAATAAGGACTTTACATGGGGTGCCCTTGGATGGTGCGATGATGGCAATGACTCCGCAGCCTTTTCCTCCTGCAGCACTATATGTCTTGAGGGTTTCGTCAATACCAACTGGTACGGTGACATTGACCCTGATCCGATTTTCCCACTCTCACCACTACCACCACCACCACTACTACTACTACTCACTTGTTCTAGTATGTCACTGAATTCTGAGGAGCCGTCCGTGACGACTGAGTAAGCAGTTCTTGAAGAGGCAACTTGAAAGGAGTCACTTGAAATTTCGGACACATTCCACGGTTTAACTTCAAAATTATTGCTAGCGGACCCAGTTCTATTATTATTACCATTATTGTGATTCCCCTCGTGATGACCACCGTGTTGATGATGAATGGACGTGTTTTTAGTGCTATTATGGGTGTCTGCCGCTGGAAGTGAGTTAGTTGAGGGTAGAGGATATATAACGAGGATTCCAATAAGATTCACAAGCATTCCCTTCAGGATAGCCACTCTCACCTGCTGTTGTAGTTTCACCATCATGGTGAATTTTGCTACTGATCCATCGATGGGTTATCTTCAGAGTTTTTATCACTTTACCTCATTGTCAGTAGTGCCGTTCAGTTGCTGGGCTGCCTGGTGCATGCATATTAGAGGAAGTGGCATCCATCAGTTAAAATCTTTATGGAGCACATATACATAGGTATACACTTATATATTATATATGAGGGTTTGGCAGAACAGGTACAACACACAAGAGCACAAATGATTTAAGAACGTATGTAATGTATATATTCCATCCGTCATACTTTGTTTACAATTTTCACGTCTACTACTTAACTATACTGTAGCATAGGTAGTAGGTATAATATAGTAGATTTGTATATTGATGAGCCACCACAGAAACACACCAGCTTCCACATTTTCATCCTTCTCTCTTGTTGCGCATTACAATACAATCAATAGGCAGCGATTTATGATATTGTTATCACTCAGAAAGAACAATAACACTAATGTGCCCCTTCATTCCTAAATTTCTTCCTCACTCAACCTCAACTTTTGACTTTTATCGTCACTTTACTGTTTTCATTCATAACTTATTATAACGGAGAATCTGTAATATAGTATAGAAATATGGTAATAATTGACTCTTTGTTATCTTTATCACCGGAGCAGTTAGTAGGATTTTACGTAAAATATGTAGATGTGTGGATATTTATGTGTGATCTTATATTTACAATAGACATCTAGAAACGTATGCATGGCACAGAGTAACATTACACAAATTCACTGGGGCAGCGTTATCACATGTAAATCATCGACTGAGGACTCAGAAACAATAATGTAATTTGTTAACACATGTGTTCTTGGTTTGCTTGAAATTTCACGTGCATGACTAAGGCTAATTTATTATATTAAGTAAACATTCTGGGATAATTATCTCAATAAATTATATTATACTCGTTGTTACAGTAAAGCGACTGCAGATTTTGATTGATTTTGCCGCATGATCAAATGATCAACTACTGATGTATCAATTATATACAATTAGAAACACAAAGTAACTTTTGCCATCGCACTGGGGGAAATGTTACACAATTATTACACAAATTACAATTTATTATTAATCCGTATTAAATTTTATGGGAATTTTCGTTTAGAATATGAACTTCAGATCAAGGCTTCCTCCATAGTTCCAGTGAAGCGAAATTTATTGCAATATAACGGCGGAAATAGGAAGAGCAATGAGATGTACACGTGTCGCGAACTTTTACATTGTTGTTGAATTTGGAAAACCAAAAAGATACATTTCAAATTTTTATGCACAAATTTCAACTGAAGTAATCTAATCAAGGGGTTAAAAATAACTAATCCAAAAATCAATTTTTTATTGATCATCGTTGAATCTCATTTCAAGTTCAAAACTAAAAGTAACGTTTAATTACTAATGCAACATTGAATAGAACGAAATTTATGGCGTTCGGAAGTTATCGGCTGAAAATCTGACTTGAACTGCAAGTCGTAGTACATACGTTCCGACGTAAATACATTTGTGTGGAACTACATAAAGGTGTTTTCTATATCCAAAGTAAGTAAATGATTGTAAAATACAAAGTATCAATAAATTATGGATACAACAATAGAAACTTACGCGTGGATCCGTTAAATTTACAGCATACAATAATGTTTACAATGGTTAATGTAAAATTGTTACACGAATGAATCATTGCTGCTAAATAATAATAATTAGAATGTTGTATATGTAGTTTGTTGGTAGATAAATGCAATATATTTAAATGGTATCAATATAATGAGTGAATTAAAACTCTCTCTCCGATTCTATTATTAAATGCATCCATATACATATGTATACATTCACACCTCTTGCTATTCATCAAAGTAAGGTTATACATATGTAAACGACTTGCAGGTCAGGAAGCATTTCCAGAATATTCCGACGCGCCGTCCCAAAAATAAACTAACAATTCACTATTAATTATGAAGCCATGAGCAATGAGGTCAGTTGAAGCATTACAGGATCTATAGGTTATTTCGTCGATCTTGCACACTGACGGGAAGTAGCGAATATATTCTAAAAATAGCTTCTCGATTACTTCACTCACCATTAAATATTAACATTGAAATCGAGTAAAATATAAATGGCTGAATACCTCATTCGATTCAATTGGCAAGGCGAAAGTCATTTGCACATTACATAATTATACATTATTATAGAATGCTCTGATACTGCATATTCGATTTTGACTGTATACATATTTTATACAGATCTGCACTGCATGAAAAACAAACGTATATATGTATAGCTTTCAAATAAGATGAGAGATCACCTAATCATAGGTTCCCTTGACGTAGTTTCTGGGTTTTTGCGAGCAGCTAATATGAACTTTGCTTTGCTTTACTTGTTGTTGTTAGTTGAATAATTCATTGTTGTTGAGCTTATAGTAATCACCTTGCGTTGACCAGGCGAAATAATTAAATATTACGCTGGTTAAGGTAAGCAGTCACAAGACATAATCTGTCTCACTGATCTGAAACCTAAGACGTGTCATGTGTGCTCGTTTCTTAGAATGATGTTGTTATGTAGCATCTGTATCTGTACGGATTGGACTTTTAGATCTGCATATCATAAACGATTTGAGATTTCCATTTCCCCAAAAGGAAGCAATAACACGTCAAAAGATGAAGGAAGGAACCTTACCGTATACAAGTATGATGCTCTTAATCTTCAAAATTTTCAAAACATCAACAACGCTGTATGTATAAGTATAATTGCTGTCTGATTATCTGGCAGGGCTCCATAGCACGTATTTATTGTGACAATGTCAATTGAAGTTACCACGGCATTCTACCAGTTAAATTGAATGATGTAAAAGTACCTACCTATAACTATATTCCGCATGCTAACGTCATTGATTTTCTCTGTGTTGGGGTGATGTGCTCACAATAATACTAATTAAACGACTGTCATTGTCAATCTTGCTGTTTGTGAGAGTATACAAATATACATATGAGAATTGTATGAGAAAGGTATGCATACAAATTATGAGAATAATGAGTGTGATTGTTATTATTATAACTTATAATAGGGAACACTGAATATTGGTTTCTCGATTTCAATTCTCTCACGAGAATCATTCCATTCGGTGAAACGTCACACACACCGACCGTGCACAGTTTATCACACCACCGCTGCTTATAGGTACTAAAAGTTAGTTTTAGTAGTTAGTTGTAGTAGTAAGCACATAAAACTTTTGGCATTTTATTGTAAGTAGTAAGTAGATGTTATAATTATTACAACTATTATATTGGGTACATACTTGTACATTGAACATCATAATTTTTGATACTTACTACAATTATTATTGTAGTTATTTTAGTTTATTATATAAGCACTAAAGTATACCTATATTGATACATGTAAAGCAAATACTTGTACATAAGCAATAAATGGGTGTATCAAGCATTATATTGTAATATTTAATGCGAGATTGCAAAAATATAGTGCAAAGCATGAAATTGTTGCTAATGTCAACATTAATAATTATGTAGGTAATAGGTATACATACTATAGGGAAGCTGAGAATCTGCTGAACTTGGGTTCGCCGACTGTTGTCTGTAAGTCCTCCGTCATGTATGTGTGCATAAATTTGCATGTCGGTGTTCCTCCACTGTCAGCACTCAACTCATCATCTCTCTATGCTGGTATAGTTCTGTCTGTTGTAATTGTTTAAACAGTATTGTCGATAAAATATCCTTTTCCCCTACAATATACGACAACTTACATAATGTCATTAAGTGAGTGTCAGTAATGAAACCTCTGCTCATTGACAGGTCCAGAAGTTACTCGTACCAGTTATAAATTCCACACTGGAGTTTTTTGGAACGAAAATGCAATTTGCTTGTTAGTTACCTAGGTATATGTATCTGTAATAATTTCTTATATTGCGGCATAAAATAGTGTTGTTTTAATAAAATAGTACAGCCCGTTTATTTGAATAAGTGAGAAGGTGTCATCCAAGGATTAAAACGCAATATTCTAGTATACTGTAAACTGGCACTATACGCATTTTCATTCCAAAAGTAAAGTACAGATATACTACCACTTGCTTTTGTGAGTAAACATTGATCACGCTGCTAAATCTCACTTTGCCCTTTCGAGTCAACCCAGGAGTCATCGCAAGGTCTGGGGATGCTGAGTCTTTCAAATCTAGTCTAATCACTATTTAGTAGCGTCTTGTTTATCTAGGTTTCCGAGAGAATTGACTTTATAAAAGCAGTGCAATTATCGTACAGTAACAAAATAAATATTATTATGATGATGGCTGACAACGTGACGTTCTCTATAGCCTGGGCAAACATGTGTAGGACAGTAGGGACCCTGAACCAAAGGAATATAACTTGAGGCATGTACGAAACTCAACTCCATACTTTTGTACCATGCACGGAACTTCATATTTATGTGCTGAACTTCATATTTATTTGTGCTAACTTCATATTTATATGTGCTGAACTTCTTATTTATGTTCGGGATATGTTAAGAGAGCCGTATGTTGACTTGGAGCATAAATAAAAATACTGTAAGTGTATATCTTCGTTTCATACGAAAGATTCTCGAAGCTGCTAAGCATGTGATAATATTAGGGAGCTATACGGTTACACTGCACTTCTAAAAGATTTGCAGCCGCCAAAAGAATTGGACGGTGACCTTTGACTTGTGCTTAGAGTTTAAGTATCGTTTAGTATTTACTGTGTACCGTTTAGTATATTATTAGTGTGTATATCTCCAGTTCAGTATTACACATATGATGGCTTCATAGGAGTTTAATGCTCGTATTTTTAGCTCAATCTTCCAAGTTTGGGGCACACTGGACCTTGTAGTATACTTCCATATCCATAATTGAGTCCAACGTGCTAATGCGGATGGTCACTGCTGTTGTACATTTAATGATTAATATATACTATTTTTATTTTACGTAATATTACTCAACGTTGGAAAATTTCTGTTTTGATGTTTTGCCCTTGTACTCACAGTGTGTAGTAATGCTCATTGAAGAACATATTTTGATGTAGCAAAGGATGTGTAAGCAATCGGCGACTTACATACTATATGTCGAGTGTAAAAATAGACTTGCTTAAACCCTAATACTCTAGCTATATAGTATAGAATTATATGTACTTACGGCATGGAATGAATCGGTGATTGATTGATTACTTATTATTGGGAAGGATTTGAAGTTAATTGTGTAAATTTACTTCTATTGCTGTAGAAAATGCTGGTTAGAAGACTAGCACCCAGTTTGAACTTAGACTTTCTTATGAGCGGATCGAGTATTTTTCACTGCAAGTCTGTCAATTATGAATAGTCCTTTAATTACCATTGTATAATATACACATAGGGACAGCAGGAAATAATCGTGTTACTGGAAACTTTCTTGGAGGTCGTATATCCCTAAAGCTTAGACAAATTCACAATATATTATTATTTGTATATACATATAGCTTATTGAACTATCTACATCTACACTGTACTTCAGAATATAATATACCTATGCATATATTTATAAGTACCTAGTTTATTTATTTTTGTAAATCCATACATTCCTGGTACAGAGTCTAGTATCCATGTTATTCCAATACATTTAAATTATAAAGATATTCAAAGAATATCCTCGAA
>JAQGAK010004162.1:0-12878 GCA_034696945.1 Lipothrix lubbocki
TCACTTTATCTGGTTTTGTATAAATGGTTTTGAATAATTTTGCAGGATCCTCTAATACTAGCTATTGTAATTTCTTTATTCATAGCTTTTGGCAAATAAAACTGTTTACGGAAGTCTTCCAAAAAGGTTGATATCGTTCCTCTGGCGCCAACCAAAAGTCCAATAACTTCTATGTCTTGAAGGTTATATTTATTTTTGAGGAAAGGGATGCACGGGTTGTAAATACCTTTACGGTATTTGCCTTACGACACAGTACTATATAACAAAAATGGTTTATAAAGATATGTTATGCTGGTAACATTATTAACCATAAACATGATTATAAGCTATTTTACATAGCTTTTTTACGTTCTATCCCTTTTCGATTTTCTCACTAGACTACTCTGCTGTTGATGTTTGTTGAGGATTTTCAAAATCTTTTAATTGATTTTTTATTTCATATGGCAAAACATAAAAGTTATTTTTAAGTTTCAAGAATTAAGTAAAGGTTTTTGGGTAAGTCTTGCGCAATGTCTCTAGTAGAGTAATAGTATCATAATAGTACCTAGCGAATATTAAATATTGACTGCAAACCTGTTGGGGAAATATGAAACTACTTAACGCGGTGGAAGAATGAGACCAAAACTTTTATAATGCAAAGTATATGGCCATATTAAATACATGGCGAATATACGTATCAACAACACAAAATCACTGGTGGGCGCCATGGCAACAAAAAGAAATCATTCAGAATTTCAGTGTTAAAGGGTTCCCACCATTCTCGTGATCAAACCAAGGGCCCCCAAAAACAGAAAACTACGGTACTTCACCTGGAATCAGGTTTATTATGTTTCGCATCATATATTATATATACAATTTAATTTTTATTACATACTATTGTTACTATTATGATGTTCCGCGCGTAACTTGACCCTTGTGAGGGCTCTCACAGGGGCAGTTAACAATGCTCCTTTAAAGCACTTGGTCCCATTGAGCGAGACTCCCTGGTTCCAAAGTTACTTTGCATTATAAAAGTTTTGGTCTCATTCTTCACACCAGTATAATTTTACACGTATGTAAAATTAAGGATTTAAATTAATTTATTTTATAAGCGTGTTTTGGAAGTTTTCTATAAGTAAATAATGGGATGTGGTTGGATGGCTTTAAACAGAATGACCTCGTTTCATATCGAAACCGTGCATGACAAATACCGTGGAAAATTGCTTAAGAAATGGGATTGCTTTACTACTTTCATGGAGGAAAACCGTCAGCACTGCATTTACCTTTTGATATTTTACGGTCTAACCATCGGCCTGTTCGTGGAAAGATTTTTATGTATGTACATACAATAAAATGCATAGCTTTGACGAATTTATGGAATGTATGGCTTAAACAAGATTGAGATGCATGGTGATGCATATTTTTTGCAGATTATTCGTTCATGACGGAACACACCGATTTGCGCCATATAATGGGCGTGGGAATAGCAATCACGAGAGGATCTGCAGCATCACTGTCTTTCTGTTACAGCCTTCTTCTCCTCACAATGTCTCGCAATCTGCTGACAAAACTGAAGGACTACCCGATACAGCAGTACATTCCACTTGATTCACACATTCAGTTTCACAAAATTGTCGCATGTACAGCTTTGTTCTTTAGCTTGCTCCATACTGTCGGCCATATTGTCAACTTTTATCACGTGTCTACCCAACCTTTGGATCATTTGAGATGTTTCACCAAAGAAATCCTCTTCCCGTCTGATTTCAAGCCGACCGTTGCTTACTGGCTTTTCCGAACTGTTACGGGAATCACAGGAATATTGCTCTTCATCATCATGATCATTATATTTGTGTTCGCACATCCAAACATCCGCAAGAGCGCCTATAAGTTCTTTTTCAGTGCCCATAAACTCTACATTTTGTTGTACATCCTGGCTCTTATCCATGGACTGGCAAGATTAACGGGTGCACCCAGATTTTGGATGTTTTTTATTGGACCAGGCATTATTTACACTTTGGATAAGGTTGTGAGTCTCCGCACGAAGTACATGGAGCTGGATATTATTGAAACGGATCTGCTACCCTCAGATGTCATCAAGGTGAAATATTATCGACCTCCAAACTTCAAATATCTTAGTGGTCAATGGGTCAGGCTAGCCTGTACAGCATTTAGGCCACACGAATTCCATTCTTTTACCTTGACGTCTGCCCCACATGAGAATTTTCTTAGTTGTCACATAAAGGCCCAGGGACCCTGGACCTGGAAATTAAGGAATTATTTCGATCCTTGTAATTACAATCCGGAAGAAGACAGCCCGAAGGTAAATTGTTGTATACTCTTCTCTCTCTCCACATCACACATACGTTGTCAATTTTCCTTTCCGAGTTGTTAATTTGGTTTCCATAGATTCGACTAGAGGGACCATTTGGTGGTGGCAACCAGGACTGGTACAAGTTCGAAGTGGCGGTTATGGTAGGTGGTGGCATTGGTGTTACTCCTTATGCTTCCATCTTGAACGACTTGGTCTTCGGCACGTCTACCAACCGATATTCGGGCGTAGCTTGTAAAAAGGTGTATTTTCTCTGGATTTGTCCAAGTCATCGCCATTTTGAATGGTTTATTGACGTCCTTCGAGATGTAGAGAAAAAGGATGTGACTAATGTTTTAGAAATTCATATCTTCATTACTCAATTCTTCCACAAATTCGACTTGAGAACAACTATGCTGGTAAGTTCATTTACTGAAACTAAATTCTTATCACTGTATTTATTTCTATACTTGTGCATAAAACAATGTAATTTTTATCTTCAGTACATTTGCGAGAATCACTTTCAACGCCTATCCAAAAAATCAATGTTCACCGGGCTGAAAGCCATCAATCATTTCGGAAGGCCAGATATGACATCATTCTTGAAGTTTGTACAGAAGAAACACTCATATGTCTCGAAAATAGGAGTATTTAGCTGCGGTCCTCGTCCTTTGACTAAATCCATCATGAATTCCTGCGAAGAGGTGAACAAAGGAAGAAAATTGCCTTACTTCATACATCACTTCGAGAACTTTGGCTAAGATTTTCGCGCTAGTTCTTTCTAGAACTATTATTTTGTTTTTGTAAACCACTTATTCTTTATTTCCTGTGCTCGAGAGTTAAATTTACGATAGAATAATAAATTCTAATTTATTACGAAATGTGCGTTGGCATTGAAAACTGATAAACATGCATTTAATAAATTACTGCACGCTTTCGTCATGTACAATTTATTCCATCGTCCATCTTTACCACTTGCAGTTGTGAGGCCTTTACCCTTTCCCACGTCTATGGACAAGATATCGGGTTATATTTCAATCACCAGTTAATTAAAGAGCCACCAGTAAATGGGCGTTAGGAGAAAAGTTTGCCAGGGAAAAATAGGACAGAGAAAATTCCGCTGAGATTTTTCCGTCTCCATAAGGAGAAAACATCGATAAGACTTTGATTGTCGCAGATATCCAATAGATTTATGTAATTCAGTGGCTCTGCCATTTAATAATAAATTTAGTAAAAGAGTTAAATTTACATTAACTAAAATTAAATTATTAAATAAATAAAATTTTAAGCAAAACCAATTTCACAATTAAAATTAATTTACTAATTAAAATTCTAAACGATTCAATTTCACAATTAAAATTAATTTAATAATTACTTTTGTCAAGACATAACTTTTATATAAGTGAAAAGAGGTACCCCTAAACCTTGTTATGTATGTACATATTCGCAATACAAAACCATAGGAATACTATGTATGTGTTAATAACTTTTTAATTCACGATTAATTTAATGTATGACCTAAACCATGTCAAAGACTACAATATACTTATGTATAAGGTTACACTGTACCTATGATTTTAATATATGCACACCATAATTATATGATGCCCCACGAGCCCGTTTGTAATACAAGCTATATCCCTTCTTAGGAAGAGAGGCAAGTTCTCTCCAAAAACAACGAATCTCTCACTCCAGAGACTTAGGAATGTGTGCACTCAAGTGATTCATCTCATGTTGTGATGAGAAATTTTCTCTTTGTATATTGGCGAAGTATTGCACACATTTGTGGTAAATATTAGCAATATGTCTTTTAGATTTTTTATATGCTTATTAACTAGCCATCTTTCTATATTGACATGACACCAATATTATTATATTGTTGTCATGATTTTATTATTTAGAAATATCATATTTTATTCCCTTTTTAGGAATTCCATTATTTCATAATTTAAGAGTGAAATGTATTGTAATGTTAATAATAGTAAGATCATACTTTCGGTAATAAAATGCTGGAGCGGGACTTGCGACCTGACTCCCAATCTTACTTGACGTGTTTTAATTATTCTCCCGACCTTTGAGCTACTCTCCCCTTTACTTTTATCTAAGTACACATTAATATGTATGTATAACACGCATATGAGTAACTTATATGTGAAAAAATTGTTCTCTTTTTACGAAGAAGATTAGGCTAATGTGTATGTGTCTGAAGACATGTTGTTTTGTATCTTGCGAGTAATCCAGTTCCTTTTCCCTCTGTGTGCCAGGGAAAACATGGATTGTATATATGTACTCTGTATGTAAGTTCTTCTATCGTGCAGAGATGGAAATTACATTTCTGCTAGTTACTAATTACCAATTACAAATTACATTTCTTATTGTTGGAATTACTAATTACTAAATACATTTTCTTATTGCTCAGATTACGAATTACAAATTACATCACCTGAGACTCAAACTACTGATTACGAATTACAAATTACATTCTTTACAACTGAAATTACTAATTACAAACTACAAAATGTAATTGAATTACCTAAAAATATAATTGAAATAATTACAAATCTAATGGAATTACGTAATTGCATTACATTTTCATAAATTACAATGTAATTTACCAGCTTTAGTTACTAATTACAAATTACGTTTCTCATAGCTCAATTTACTAATTACAAACTACAAATTACATTTTCGTGTTGCCCAAATTGCTAATTACAAATTACTTTTCTTGCTACTCCAACTACTAATTACAAATTACTTTTCTCATCACCATTTCTGAGAAAAATATAGGAAGGAATCATTATACAACAAGTGAGAAGTAATGTGATGAACGTCAATGACGGTTATCGTCTCAGTGACGCTTGGAAACCTGTTATTCCAAAAGTTAGATACAAAAACTGTTATTTAAAAAACTAAATTACTAAAAATTTAAAATTGTAAAATAACATTTAGATTTAACAATTTAAGGTTAATAACGTTAATGTCATTGCTTAGACTGATAATGGACAACGACGTTGTCTGAAAGCTTGCGCTACTATTGTGAATAAATAATATTGAATTTTAATTAACCCCGTAAGCCAAGATTAAATAATGGATAAATATTTTTTCTTGTTAGTATATGATAAATATTAACGTTTACCCTGTCTACAATGCATCATGGTTACAACAAAGTTTGAACTTCGGCCATGTCGAACGTTTCACTGCTGAGATTACAAATTTATCTTTTGGGAACGGCATAGTCACAAAACCTTATTTGATCCAATATCTATCGTTTCTCAGTACTTTAAAGTTCAAAGAACTTAGAAGAAATAAATTGCCGAATGCCACAAATCCTGCCCAAATGCGTTCAAATTTCATATCTTTCATTGCACGATATTTAAGAAAACTAATATTTGTCGGTTTATACTAGTGTAATATACGTATGTGCTTGTATTAATTTAAACAAAAGTTGAACAAGTTATTATATAGTGCCCAGGGTGGATGATTTTTTTGATTTTTAAAAATAATAAAAAAAATCGGATTTATTTGTTTTTTTTGATTAAAATCAGATTTTTTTGATTTAAATCAAATTTTCAAAAAAAGCTTATTTATTGGCTAAAATATAACAAACCAGTAAAAATATTACGGAATTGTAAGAAACACTACTAATTAGCCCTTTACTTTCAGTTTTATTTCCAAAAAATAACAATTCTATACTTTGTTGAAGTTAAACTCTTGGTTAGCTACAGTTCCAAAGGAAGAATTTGATGAATACACAAATCGAGATACTTGTTCGTCTAAATGCTCTTGATTTGAATCACTAGTCCTGACTACATGCTTTTGGATTTGCTGGGCTGAACTTATTTTTTGCCGATTACTTATACAAGACCCTCCAAAAGTTCCGGAAAATTAAATGCCAACTTTGATTATAATTTACTTTTCACATATATTTATCACTGGAAATAAATTGCAAAATTACAAAATAAATGGGTATAATTTTAAAACTAATACAAAAAACAGTGCCCTATAATTATTAAAATAAAAACGTTTACGTAATAATGAAGACGACAATGCTTCGTCGAAAATTTGTATTGCGTCGTTTACACTCTTTCATTGTTTATATAAATGCAATTTTAATCGCATTGTCATTGTCAAACTGACCATTTCCACACCACAATTTTTACACCTGGTTTTTTTACCGATTGTATAACAGAAGTGTCTAAAATACTTGGTCACAAAATACGAATTATAAAATACATTTCTGATATAATAAAAATACAAGTTACAAAATACAAAATACATTTTTATCGCGATAATACAAAATACTTGAATTAAGGTCTTGGAATACATGTAAAATACATATATTTAAGACAAAACGTCCAGGTTTCGTTTGATTTGAGATAAAAACCAATAAAATTGTTGCAAAAACGGTAGTATAGTGGAAATTGCATGCAGTGAAAACACTCATTGATGATTTCTTCAAAGCTCAAAATAAAAATTACATAATACATTTTAAAATTCAAAAACTTCAAAATACAAAATACATTTTTAAATTAGGGAACGTCAGAATACAAAAATGTATTTTAAATACGTATTTAAAATACCATGTATTTGGGATAGCTCTGCTGTTAAATAATACCACCCCTTCGAAATTACACCACACCGAATCCCGTTTTCTCCCTGACGTTAAGGTAAAGTTGATTGCTGAAAATACAATGCCAAAATGACTGCTGCTGCGACCATGCCATGTCTCATGGAATGTAAATATACGATGAGGTTTAACTATATTTTAATGTTTTGCATTCAAAATTTGTTTTTTAACACAGGAAACTCTAATTTAAAAAAGTTTGATTTAAATCAATGATTAATATAAAAAAATCACTTGATTTAAATTATGATTTAAATCAATGATTTTAATCACCTTGATTTGAATCAATCCACCCTGATAGTGCCTAATGTACCCCTTTCCTCAATAAATGTGCCCTTTTTAAAAAATTTTCCCCCCACCATTAGAGCCTTGAAGTAGGCTCTGGTTGCAGGTATGAACGCCATAAATCACCAAAATGTCGCTATAAGAGACCTCTATATAAGAGAACTTTCTCTCTGTAAGAGATCCTTTGGCCCCACATGTCATACATGGTTATACGCATACAAGCTTTCTCTAAGAGAATTTCTATAAAATTTCTATATATTACTGATTGTGGTGATTTCTAGCGTTCTCTTATAGCGAGAGTTCAGTGTACTTTACCCGATGACACTAACAAAATTTCTAAAATGTATGTGCATATTTCAGTTTGAGGATGACAATTTCTCGGAAAATTACAGGGCTGAAATCTTCAAGAACCTAAAATTACGTTGTGCTAGTCTAACAATACCAAAATTGAAAACTCCACGCTTAGTGATGTTGCAGTACTTCTTGAGGTTTTTTTACACAAAAGTGTTTACCACACTTTTCACACTGATATGGGTTCTCCCTAGTGTTCCGCCGCGTGTGCCTTTAAGACATGAGGGTACGCAAATACATACATATCACTTCGTCTTCAGTACTAATATGGGCCACATTTAATTGTTTGTTTGAAAACAGTTTGTTATCTTGAATTTCTAAATATCCGAATAATCCTTATTGCATAATGAATAATATTTGTGACAAGCGTTGCGGAAAAGGACTTCATCTAATCCGGGTTCACATAAAACGTTCGCTGGGTAAACGAATTTTCCAAATTCTTTCCGTTTTTAAGAAGATGCTCTTTGTTCATTTCCACATACATAACGGCTTGCGACTTGAATGTATCTGAAGAAATTGAAAACGACGTTATCTAGTATACACCCGTATCCAGATGGAATGATAGCTGCATATTTGTCGTCATACACTAGAACCTCGGTATAAGAGAATGCCATAAATCACCAAAATCTGCCTCTTATATAGAAATTCTCTTATAAAGAAAGCTCGTACACTGGAACCTCGTTATAAGAGGCCTCCATATAAGAGAATTCTCTCTATAATAGATCCTTTGTGCTCGCATGTCATACGTGGTTATATGCATACGAGCACTCCTTATAAGAGAATTTCTATATAAGAGGCAGATTTTGGTGATTTATAGCGTTCTCTTATAACAAGGTTCCAGTGTATGCATATAACCATGTATGACATGCGAGCCCAAAGGATCTTTTATAGAGAAAATTCTCTTATATGGAGGTCTCTTATAGCGAGGTTCCACTGTACTTGGATAACTTGGAGCAATAATAGTTATTTGAAACCAAAAGATGAAGTGTAAAATTTGCAAGTTGGTTCAGACACTGATAGTGAGTTCGTCTGGTGGATTCAAGTGAGAAATCGGATTTGAGGTTGCTTTTGTAATGGTTACTTATAAGGATTAGGACAAAGAACCACAAACTCAGAACATAATATTTTAACAATGACGCTTGTCCAAAGTTTGCACCTTGATCTACTTCAGTTTTTGCCAACGCAAAGATAAACCTCGGAAACTTTCCTGCAAATGCAGAACCATTTGTAGCAGACAACACGGCAGCAGTTGTAATCAGAATGAGTGCAAAGCACATCCAAATTATTTTAGAAAACATTGACATAAACAAACTGAGGTCAGCGCTGGACGAATAAGTGCAACGTATGGTGTAAAAAATTTAATACCACTTACCCGGCCTATAGTGATAACATCTGCGGCGTCTTCTGTAATCCCCCTTGTCTAAATACTCCTAAATCACGATTTCCGGCAAAAGGCCGTGATTTTTGTTTAGGACCTTAGCTGTCGTCCAAAAGTGATACACCGAAATATTGAGGGCTGTCCAAAATAATGGCAACATTATCGTCAAACGTTTTTCGTTTAGACTAAATGCTTCAAATTTAGTGCGTTCCGCTATTGTTATTTTCCATTGGACGTTCCTACCATTCTGAATTATTTTCAAATACAAATTTTGCACTCCTGCAATACACTGGAATAAATCCGTCAAGCACTCAAAACGATAATATTCCTCACCTAAACTACTTTGCCTAATAATTCCACACTGTATGATTTGCCTACTAAGGTTGTAAAACGTAACCAGTACAACTATTCTAGTCGTTCATCCACGACCCTTAGGTAATAATGAATGTTATATTTTTGATATTTAGAGTATGCCAATGCTGTCAGGATAAATGTGATTGCATTTGTAAACTTGAAAATTAAACGTTTTTTGTATATCCCTTGAGTGTTCTGCCGTCTTAAAAGTAAAAAGGCAGTGGTAGCAAACGACAGGGCGGAACCTGCATCCACTTTACCAACCAAATAAAATGTGACGGAGCAATTTAGAGAAGTTGATTTTAGAATGTGGGATACTCAAAATTTTTCATGCGAGTCAGGATATTTGCATTTCTTTGGAGCCACTGCAATTATAGGAATGCTTAATGGAAAAGGGGCAAAGTGATTGTTCTTAATGCCAATCAGAAAAACAATGCATGATGCGTAATTTTCGACGATTGCACGTATATTTACAATCTCCATAGATGATGATTTGGGGGCGCCGAAAGCGACAGGTAGAATTGATAAAAATAATAAGATTGTGCCCACCATTTTGCTATAAAAAACTAGTTAGCTTTAAAACTCGTAGTAAAAAAATTTCTAAGTTGAACGTTTAGTGCATACTGTGGAAGCATTTACTTCCGATTTAGGTTTTAGACGAGCTGACAGCGGGATGCACTGTGAAGTTATTATATTATGCAACTTCAATTTGTGTCGTTAATTTTTATTATGTATTTAATACGCTTGTCCGACTATGTGTATAGATTTATAAGTAAGGAAAATCTATGATATTAATTATTTAAAGCGTGTCATTTTCATTAGGTGGACATCTGTTCAATTTTTCTGTCCTCAAAAAGAAATTCTATAACCCCACTTCTTCCTTGAGTTTTCTTGGGGTGCCCGGACGGTGATAATGTTTGGTAGAACATTAGAAAACCATTTGGGGTTTTAATTGACTTCCGGAAAATTTTATGCTTTGGTCAATGGAAATGGACATTTTGAACAAGAACTGAAAATTATTCAAGAGTTTTTTAAACAGTTTGGGAAGAGAATTGTTCAAACAATTTATGCAGTAATGCAGGCTATATTCCACACTATTGGTTCAAATGGCCTGAGGTTTGAAGTATTCAGATGATTAAAGAAACGCCGGCAAATAGGCATAGACCCACACAATGTGCATATGTGAGTTGTACATTTTCAACCGGAAACTTTTATTTCATTTATTTTTACATCACTTTTATAAATATGTAGTAACATAGTGAAATCATTGCTTTCCTTTAATTTCCCCATGTTTACCTTCACGTTATGTACATAGCTCACATTAAAATGGCAATATCTGATTCATACAACAAAAAATAGCAAATAAAGACTTTTCGTATTACCCGTAGAAGACGGGCTATAACAGCAAAACTTTTTGTTAACCAATTAAATGTTGATTGTAAATTACACGGGCGTTTCTTTGTGATTGTCAAATTTTATATGCCGTAACCCGTAATATGTGTGCCGTAACCTAAATTTTTTATATAACATTTATATTACAGGTATCTCCACTTTGAAGACCGCGGTCCACCAAGTCGACCATTTTTCAAAAAAATAATTCTATTTGATTCAATCCAAACAAATCAAAATCAGTGCTATTTTGTTGAATATTAACCGTAAATAAAATATTCTCTTACAAAGCAGAAAGTGTTAAAAGCTATTATATACTAAGTTTGTTTAGAATTTAGAAAACCATTAAAGTTCATTTATAATATATTAAAATGGATTTTTCTCTATAACGTCATCCGGTTGGCATCCGACACTTTTTGAAGTTTTGTACATTGTGTGTTCTTATAGCGTGAGTGCACTGTAGATTGTTGCTTAAAACGTTGGACCTTCAGGTCAAATGAAGTGGGGAAGCCTGATTTGGACCAAGCCTTTTCACATAAACAAGTGGCAGATTGTGGCGCTGGGCATAATGGCTACATAGGCTTTTGAACGTTCCACAATTTAAATTACACGCGCTACAGATTGGTTTTCGCGAATAGTCGTTCAATTCGGAAATTACATTAACGTCGTTGCTAGCATTATTGATACGAGTTTTGTGCGACGTAATGTGCTTAGCAAAACTAGCGGGACTATGGCAGATTTTGTTGCACACATTGCATACGTAGGATGTCGGCTTTGGATTTGTGTGTAAACTCAAGTGCTTCCGCAATGTACTGGAGTGCGAGAAAGCCATTGGACAGTGTGTGCATTCGTACGGTCGCTCTCCAGTGTGGGTTCTAAAGTGTTGTTTCAAAGCGTTATTTTCTGTAAACTTTTTACTGCAAAAATTGCATTTATACGGCTTTTCGCCGCGATGATACATTTTGTGTGTCTTCATGTTCGAAAGAGTTGTAAAAGATTGATTGCAAATGGAACACTTGTATGGCCTTTTCCAGTGTGAATTCTCATGTGGGTGGTCAAATTACTTCCGCTAGCAAACGTTTTGCAACACAATAAACATTTGTGGAGTTTCTTTTCATGATGCGATTGCATATGGTAACTACAACTAGGCCTTGACGAAAACGTTTTTTGGCAAATTTCACATTTGTAAGGTTTTTCACCTGTATGAGTTCTGACGTGCGTATTAAGACCTTCGTTAGATTTGTACGTCTTCCTACAAAAATCGCAGTTATAGGGTTTTTGCTTGATGTGAATATTTTTTAAATGTTTTTTAGGCACGGATCTCTGTGAAAATCTATCTTGACAAATTTCACACTGGTACGGTTTTTCCCGTGTATGAATAGTCATGTCGGTTCTGAGGTTGGATCCATAGGAAAATTCCTTGAAGCAGAAATTACATTTGTTCGGTCTTTCGCCCGTATGGGACCTTGAATGCTTTTCATGAGCTGATTTCAGCACGTGCTCATTACACAAGTTGCATTTGTTCCTACGTTGCGTCACAGCCGATTTTTGATATTTTTCTTGTGGTTTGACGCAATTGTGTGACATTGTTCTATAGTAATTTCAACACCACGAATGCACAGTAAACTGTAGAATAAAGTTACGTTTTACAAAATAATTATTATTGTTTGAATTTTGTTCTCTAACTTTGCCTGATTTTAGGCGGACACACGCTAAAGACACATTTTCTGAACCGATGTATATTTTAGAATGTCAAAAAGCTGTGTTGTAAGTTGTACGAACAAACAACTTTTTAAAATCTATTTTGGTTCTGAAATTTTGTTTCGCGAAGGTGACACAAAGCAACAGCATTTATTTTTATGGCTTGCGACCCAACAAAATATCCCTTTCAACACATATTCTAATGAAATCTTGATTTATATCTAACAAGGAACTTTCTTGGAATGCCCCGAAGATACAGATTTGAAATTTCTACACCAAGTAGACATTTATTAGAGTAAATATACCCCGTACACATGTTGTACGGGTTTCCCTTTATTGAGTTATGGCCCTTCAAGTGCAAAAAATAAATGCATATGTATAATTATATTTTTACATGTTTTTGCGATTTTCAAGGACATGCGTTAATAGTATTACACTGAAACCTCGCTATAAGAGAACGCTATAAATCACCAAAATCTGCCTCTTATATAGAAATTCTCTTATAAAGA
>JAQGAK010004163.1:0-12876 GCA_034696945.1 Lipothrix lubbocki
GACATGCGAGCCCAAAGGATCTCTTATAGAGAGAATTCTCTTATATGGAGGCCTTTTATAGCGAGGTTCCACTGTACAATAATATTGCAAAATTAGTTGACATCGTTGTTCTTCAGGGTCGTCCCACTCCTTACCTTTGAAAACAAGATCGTGTAGGTCTTGTAAGTCTTCGACCAAAGTTCGATTGGTCTATCTTTCGCCTGAGTCTCATCTTACCACTGCTTTCAGCTACCAGGGTCAATATAGTTATGGTGCAAAGGCGTCCGATACGGGTGTGCGGTAATACTATTTAATAATTTGTTAGTTTTATATTCCAATTTATATACTATTTCTCATTGCATCATTCAATATCCTACTTATGAAACCATGGCATATTTTATTATCACAATTATGTGTCCTAAAATATCACGTTAAATCTTCATTTCACAATCGCATTAAGTTCTACTTGTATCAGTTATATAGCATAAAAAATTCCTGAAATAAGGCATCCCTGAAAAATAAAATGATTAAGTTTGTTTATAATATAGTGATATAGAAATATTTGATGTACAATTAGTATATACAAATCATCTTTGACGCACAATTGTTACTTAGTTATTGATATTGCAGCTTTTGATGCCGCATCCCGTTGATAATGCAGCTTTGGCCCAGGATTTATTATATATGTAATATTGGTAAGTGTGATTCTTATGATTTGTAGTAGTATTTTATTAAAACAACCTTGTTTTGTGCACGCTTTAGAAATACACGTGCCTTTTTATAAAGTCGAACTATTCTATCGTTATTTACGGCTTGTCCAAAATTTTTTGATATATAAGGAGGTTTTTCTAATAGCGCGTCAGTAGCTGAAGAAAACGCAGTACTGCCCTGCTACGTCTGAATTATAGTGTTGTAATACCCATCGATTTCCCTGGACTATTTTATCTGTAATGAAGTCAGTACTTGTATATTGACTGCAAAAATTTGATTATACTGTAATCTTTGAAATCTTTTATTTTGCTTGTTCAATTTGTTCTTACTTACATTAATCGTCTGTAATATCATAGTTGGTTAACGCTGTTGTTAACATACTTTATTGGTTCACTCTGATTACGTTTATTTTCAGTGATCAAAAGCTAAGCAATTAATTGAGCATCTTATACACATAACGACATGTTAAAACAGTTAAAGTATATGTGAATGTGCAATCATTCATTTACTTGTATAATTGTAAATGTATACCTAATAGTAGTATAATACATCGAATAAAGGCTCTTTTAAATAATTTACCACGTTTTTTTGACCAATCAGAGGAGCCTTTATTCGATGTATTATATTAGTATAATAATAATAAAATAAATAATAATAATAATAATAAATATACATACACACACATGTATACATACGTATACATGTATACGCGTGGAAGAGAGGAAGAGAGAGAGCAATAAGTAAACAGGTTGAATACTGTGGGATGTTATATGAGAATAAGAGAACAGCTGGATATATAGAAAATGTAGAAAAGATATATATAGAAGACATGTTCTCTATAGAAAAACTTTAAACATGTACAACAAGTCCAGCCGTGAGCGTAAGAGAGAGAGAGAGAGAGATAGCTGGAGTTTTAAACATTTCCATGAAGCTCTCCATTCAGGGCTGTACTTGTGGTACATATTAAAAATTTTCCTATATATAGGACATGTCCTCTATAGGAGTTTTTCTTCATTTTTGTATATCCTGACATGACAAGTATATAGGAAGTGACGGATGGGAAAATGTTAGCCGTAATACACAAGCCTGCTAGTTGTTTACACACAAGTGATTACTAAAGCTACTTCATTGTAACGCTAATGTCTTCATGAATTCCCAAGGAGTTTGACCTGAGATGGAGGAGATATCTGTTAGAGCAGAATGTCAAAACTGGGTAAATAAAGTTACAAAACATAGACCGTCGGGCAAAAATGTGTCTAATCAGGTAAAGAAATTAATCTTGTTAAAATTATAAAAGATATTGACATAGGTATTTAAATGTATTCTTGGGTAAAAAAACTTAAATTATTATTTTGACTATGCATTAGTTATCTGATGAACAGTTTGCTGCCAAAAGAGCAGGACAGGCAAAAGTTACAAAAACAATGATAAAAAAGGTAAAAAAGAATTATTTCATTAGAATGTATGAATTAGGAGATGAATAGAATGATGATGAAAGAGATGAGTGAATAGTATGAATAAGATCACATAATAATTAATTTACAGAGAAAAATTGTCAATTTTTGTTGGAATTTCAATGCTCAAACCAATGAGCTCGTGCGCTATGAGAATAACGACCTCGTTGGATTTTTAATTCTTGCGGTAAAGATCAGTTTGACGGAAACTCGTCCAATGCTTATTGCATGGTTCTTGCAGTAAGTTTTTTAGTTCTTTCAAAATTATAGCCCTTATATCCAAACATAAAATATTGAATACCGGTAAAATTCAATAATCAAACAACTATAATAATGAGTACCTATATAAAAGTAAAGTGCAGAGTAGCTCAATGGTCAGGAAAATAAGTAAAACACGTCAAGTAAGATTGAGAGTCAGGTCGCAAGTCCCGCTCCACCATTTTATTATCGAAAGTATGGTCTTAACATTATTAACATTACAATACATTTCACCCAATAATGGAATTCCCAAAAAGAGAATAAAATATTAGCTGATATTTCTAAATAATTAAATCATGACAACAATATAATAATATTGGTGTCATGTCAATATGTAATTTCTATGTAGAAAGCCATATAAGGCAGTAATTAATGATCTAACCCAAGTGGCCCGCAATGAAATTTACCGGCTGATGAAGAGACCTGGCTACAGACAAATGAAGCTACACAATGAGGACAAAAATTTAACAACAAGATTACCCACTGATTCATCATACGACGTCGCAGTCTGGCCCAAAATCTTTTTTGAATTCGAATCTGGAAGCTGCACCCGAAACAATTTCAAGACTAAAATCAAGAATTTCGAAGTAACCTGGCAACCTTGGCCTGTAAACTATCTTAATCTGTCAATCGGAATGCAAATCCGATTGTTTAATTTGATGAAACTACTTCCAAATGAATCTCACTATTCAAATGAAAATTATTTGAATGGAAGTTTTGAAAAAAGGCAGAATGTGATTTATTCGTACTATCCTAATATTTAAAATTATATTGAGTATTTTTATGATTATGATTCATTTGTTAAACTTCCATGTGGTAGTAAGAATATAATAATATTAAGAATTTCTATATTCTATCAACTATTATGCCAAATTCAATTTAAGTCCGTTTAAACAAAAACAATATTGGACGATACTAAAATAACGCGTCTTCCGAAGCTCCTCCTTCAACCTGTTTTCGTAATTTTGTAGCAGGTTTGACAGTAAAAAGTAAAACACAGTGTTCAAAATTAGTACTAGAATATTGTATGACAATTTTATTGACGAATTTCCTTTAGGAAACTCCATTTTTAGATATTGTAGTTTATGTGCATAATTAGTTATTTGCAACATGATGTTAAACGCGTTCAAATGAGGTATACGGAAATCAGTTAAATAATTACTTTGTAAGTAATAAGATACAGTGAAAAAAATTTTATTTACAATTATAAAATAGCAAAATAGAGCATCATAGCTTGTAGAAAATGTTTTTTCGTTTGAAATTGTTTTGTGGTCGACCTGAATGTTTGCGACAATTATTAGAAACGAAAATGGCAATGGTTATGTCTGACACTGTGAATAACAATTATGATTTAGATAAATTTCAAAATTATATTACAAAATTTTATGCAGAATAATCAATTACAAAAATACAAAAATATTTTTTAAATACAAAATTTGATACAAAACGAGTTGAAAAATACATAAAATAAAGATGCTATATAAAATGCTGATAAAAACTAATAAAGAATAAATGCAAAAATGAAATTAATAATAAAAGATAATCAACGATACGTTTAAACATAATATGTTTATTGATAAAAGTGTTTGTTGTTTATCCTCGTAGCAAACCCCTGACCTTTAATAACATTGAAATGCATATTTCCCATTATTTTGCAACGCTGCATGTTTTTGCAACTGCCACACGCAAATACAATCCTCTTGCAAGGCCTACATCCTATACGGCATCTCATTGGTATTTAAGCAAGCACGAAAGGAGCTGAATTGTGAGGTAAATGATAAAACCTTATAGCCGGAGAGACGTTATAGTGGCACCATTTAGGTATATATTAGGGAAGTCTATCATGCCAGCTATATTACAAAATACAAGTTATTAAAGTGAAAGCCAACGACAATATTTTCACTACATTGAACTTTCGCTATAAGAGAACGCTATAAATCATCAAAATCAGTCCTTTATATAGGAATTCTCTTATAAAGAGAGCTAGTATGCATAAGACCGGAAAAGACAAAGATGATAAAATTGAGTTAATGAATAATTACGGCACAAGTAGCATGAATAAAATTGAACTTTCCTACTAATAATTTGTCTTTTTCTATTTTATTAGTAAATTAATAATTGGCGAATTTTTAAAATGACCGATGAAAACACAATTTTAATTATTTATGTCATGTAAATTTCTCAACGTTAATTAGTTTCGATGATCTAATTACCCTGAACTCTTTCTGTCAGAGAACGCTATAAATCACCAGAATCAGTCTCTTATATAGGAATTTTCTTATATATAGAGAGAGCTAGTATGCATATATATAACTATATGTATGAAATGTGGGCCCAAAGGATTTCTTACCGAAAGGTTTCTCTTGTATGGAGATCTCTTATAGCGAGAGTCCGGTGTACCTCTGGAGCCAATATTTTTAATTAACATTGGTAAGTTAATACAGTGGAACCTCGCTATAAGAGGCCTCCATATAAGAGAATCCTCTCTATAAGAGATGCTTTGGGCTCGCATGTCATACATGGTTATATGCATACGAGCTCTCTTTATAAGAGAATTTCTATATAAGAGGTAGTTTTTGGTGATTTATAGCGTTCTCTTATAGCGAGGTTCCAGTGTAGTATTTTGTTCTACTTTTCAACTCCAACGTATAACGCATGTATTTCAGTTACCCTTGAGTAAAATCTAAGTAGGGCAAATGCTTGCACATATGGCAGCCAAAGTGCTCTAGTTTTAGACGGGTACCTTTGTGTGAATAATAATTATTCAGAAGTAAAGTGTTCAAGCTAAGCGCAAGAACTGGAGTATCTGGACTAAAATATCATCAATACATAAATACGAATTTTCCGTACTAATTAGTTTGAAAATAAATCAGAAAAATGGCAAAACTTATATTCATTGCGATGTTTATTGCAACCGTAGTAGTTTCAGTGTATGGAAAACCTCAACCAGCTGGTAAGATACTCAAAACGGTTTTTATTGACTTGAAGAAAATGGACATACTCGTTTTAGATATTGACATAATAATGTTGTGATGGTGATTTTGATTTTAGTTTCCACAGGTGCGCATATACATACCAACATGCGCGGCTGATGCGAAACTTTTTAATTGTACAAAACCCTGCCCAACTATTAGACCAGTGTGTAAACCTGAAGTAGCATGCCCATTGTACATAATACTAATTCCATGCGCTTGCATCGGATGTCCTGGAGGTCCACAATGCCGGACACCAATTACAGTCTCTCCTTCTAAATAAATCTGTAAATTGCTGTTCTGCTTCGCATCTGTAAGAGTTTATGAAAATGTACACGAGAAAAGTTATAATATAATATTCCTAAATATAAAACTAACACTAGAAATTTAGGAAAAATAATGTATTTTATTAGTTGTGCTAGTATTACAGTCATTTAAATAATAATTTCTTAATTCGTACGCGAAACGTTTCCACTCAACAATTTATTCTCAGTGTTTTATGGTAAAGAAATAAAATGGTGCACAACAGTTTTGGAAATTATCGCATTGCGCACTATTTTTATTGTATTACATGACGCAACTCTATGCAGTTCTTATATCTTGTGAAAAGCATAACGTCAATGCCATTATTTAACATTTGCTATTAGTACACATACATACACTGAACTCTCGCTATAAGAGAACTCTATAAATCCTCAAAATCAGTCTCTTATATAGGAATTCTCTTATAAAGAGAGCTAGTATGCATGTATAATATGGTGTGTATGATTAAATTACAAAGTTTATATTGCATTACAACAAAATTCCCAAATCAAATTTTCTATTTATACCAAAATTTATAATCCTACAAATGGTTTTTATAATTCGAAGCATACTACAGTGTAATTGACGTTGTGTCAACTATTGTATTCAAACACGCCTTTAATGTAAATATTTCGGAGAGCCAGAAAGCCTCTGGATTATCTGGCACCGGTGGTGTTTGTAGCGTTAGTGTTAGTTCCAGTACTGTTGTCTGTGCTTGTGTCATTTGCCCCAGGCGTTGTGGTAGAGTTGCCGTTGTCCGTAGATGTTGAATTCGTGCTTGCTGTGCTGTTGGTGGCTGTGGAGGTATTTGTGGAATTGCTTGGTGGTGTTGTTGGGGGCTTTCGTGGGGGAAGACATTGACCTGACAGACATTTTGCAGCGTTGGCAGCTGTGTTAATGAGGCCCGTTGCTACATTTGAGACCGCTTGGACACCCGTACCCAATATATTCGCCCCAGCTTGGACTACACCAACCGCTCCTTGAGTGCCCACATTTATGGCGGTCGTCGTCACTCCAGTTAATGTATTAACTAATTGAGGTATAATACCGAACACGGAATTCAATCTCTCTGCAATACAAAATATCCATGTAATAGTTTTTCCACCAATTAATAATTTAAATGAGAAATATTTGAGAGAAAATGACATGCTTACCATTGTCGTCAGCTTCAGCGTTCATTGAACCTAATTTGTTAAATTTATTTTGAAAAAAAGTATTAGTATTACTAATAAAAATTTTGTATTAAAAATGTGTTACTGAAAACAGACACATTTACTATTAAAGTTAAAATCAAGACAATTACAAGTTTACTCTTACCTGCATGAACGTTTATAATAGCCAGAAAAACGACAAAACAAATCAGAAAGAATTTCATGTTGATTTTTTTTAAAAAAATTCAAATGCACAAAACGTTGGAGATAGATCGAAGGGTTAATTCTAATTAAACAACATTAGCAGGAGAAACATAGTCCTGGTTAGTTTTATATTCTGGGCAGTTCATAATTGGCACACATCTTGGCCACGCATACAACTCCAGTTGTTCAACCTAAATTCTTCCAGGGCCACAATAAAACTTAAGGCTAAAGCACAATTGTCCCATTTTAGATATGTCAAGTGTGTGCGTTGTTATTGTTGGTGACCCACTTCTAAATTTTTTATACTTTTATTGAAGTATAATTTTTACACGAGATGCATATTTAAAATGACAGTCATGAACTAAATACTGGTTTAAAATTTAGAGCGCACATTTGTGTGGTTTTGCACAATAGCATTAGGTTTTACACTAACTTAAATTTAGGGGCCATTTAAATAAATAGATCAAGTTCTTTTATGACTTTATTGTCATTGTAACATTTTCCAGCTCAGCATTTATTTATTCATTAGATTCTTATTCAAGGTAATGAATTTTCAACCAACACTTTAAAAAGAATAATGTTGTTAACGTTACCACAACATTACATAATTATGATGAAATTCAGATTTTTTAATAAAAAACAACCTGCTTAGATTGTTAGACAAATTTCAAAAAATACTTTTTGTTCAAATAAAAGTTTTCATACAAATCTACGTCTCCTCGTAGAATTTGTTGTGCCATTGGTGGAATTTGCGGAACCAGTTGTTATAATCATGGTAGAATTTGTGGCTATAATGCTGCTTGCACCACCACCCAGGCCAAATATTGATCCAATGTAGTTTATAGGCTTTTGAAAGATCTCTCCAAAGCTTCCAAGCAGCCTTTCTATATTACATTGAAATTCAAAATTTGGTTTGGTTTAAGTTTAAACAATTTACGTAAATATTTTTGGCATGTAGGAAATCATAATGTTATTGACCAATACAAAGATAATTTTTAGAAAAGTACCTTCAGCTGGATAGGGCATGGCGCCTGGGCCTGCAATTTCAAATTAAATTTATGATTCAGTGTAAAAAATTCGAGATAAAAAGAAACATTATTAAAAAACATACATAAGTGTTAATTACAAAAACTGTTTCATAATTAGCGGCAATAATTTTTAACAAATAAATTGTCGCATAGTTGAAAACAAATTTAAGTCGTTCAGTTTCAGTAATTTTAATTGGCAAGAATTTGAAAATATAATATATCATTTAATTTACCTGCCAAAACGGCTGGGAAACAAAGCACGGCCAGAAATGTGAAAGACAAAATAAGGGAAATTTTTGCCATTTAAAAAAAATACGTTCTTAATTCCAAAATTTTAGAGTCGATTAGAAAATTCAACGGGAGACTGGTAAGCCAATACTAATTCCGCCATGTATTTATTATTAATTCCGACCAACTTCTTGTCAAAATATAACAAATAAATGTGTATAATTTAGGATGGCGCAAACAAATTGGTTGACGCACTTCATTTAAAGTAATTATTTGATTTTCTAAGCATTCATCCACGAAATGGTAAAATATATTGGCGCGTGACTGAATTTATAATTAATTGAAACAAACTACAAAGAGCGTTGCTAAATGTGGCAAAAAAGTTTAGAATTTAATAAAAACCGATTGAAAAACTCTATTTTGCTCTAGTAAGTCTAAGAATTTATTCATTAAAAACCGCACACACATTTATAATGAAAACATTTACCAATCCGCGAAGGTTGACGGCCAATATTTTCAATTTTATTTACCCAAACAATAACGCATGGATATATTAATTGGTTTTTTCTACGCATTTTACACTACCACCTTTGCAAATATACCTTTAACTGTCCGGACATTTCATGTGAGTCATGGGAGATAAATTTCATGCTACCAAAATTTACTTATAAACTTAACACGTTCAGCAAATTATTCTTCCAATTTTTAATTTTTTTTTGGTTACTTATGTTATTGTAAAATAGATTGCTAGTGACGAGAACTGGCGCCTCAAACAGTGTGGCACAATTTAATTTATTATTGCATATAGTGAGAACAATTATTTTTGATTTACGGACAATAAATAAACTATGTTTTTATTAAATTTGTCATTAATTGATTACATTTCATGATTGTTTATTCATAACCACTCTTAAAAATTTAATAAAAATTTAAGTTTCTAATACATACCTAAATGGTATTTAAATGCATCAATTGAAATATTCAAATGTATTTTTACCAATAATTGAAATAAGTTTGAGTACAATTTTCAAATGATGTATGTATTATTACTACATAAGTGCTAAACATATACAAATAGTTTTTGCAACCAAACTGAAACATATTTTATGTAATTACCAATGGTAAATTTTGTTTAAAAAAACCATTTTCTATGCAAATTCACTATGTTGTACATATATGAAATTATTAAAATTTATTATTTCAAACTTCTTCAAGCAATATTCTAGAACCAATGATAAGTCTAATTATCTTTAGAAATGAAATTTCCAAAAATTATTTTACACAGTAATAACAGTAATGAAATTCAGATTCAGCGAGTGGTGTTGGTGCTCGCTGATACATTGGTGCTGACCATGGGCCCGTTGACTGAGGCGCTGGTATTCGTACCAAGAACCGCAGTAATACCCTGAGTGACCCCATTCAACGTATCTTGTCCAAGTTTAAGAGGAATGCCGATTCCAATTCCAAAAGTCGTTCCGAAAAGTCCAGCCAATGCCGAAGCGAAATTCAACGCTCTTTCTGTACCAAGTCAAAATGGCGGGAAAAAAATTTCAAGATTAAACCGCATTGTCAAACCGTTATCTTCAATAAAGAATATTTAAAAACCAAAAACAAAAATTTGCAGGAAATTCAAACGTGCTATAAAAAACATTATTTTTATATACATATTTAGTAATTGTACCTTTAGGCTCGTCAGCACCTCCGGCGTGATTTGCTTTGGGAGCTGGAATTGGTAAATAAATGCAAAATGTGATCGTAAAATAGTTACAAATAATTAATTAAAATAAGTAAAATGTAAAAATATTCAAAACCAAAAACAGTTTTGACGTTTTTGAATTACAAGCGTTTACCTGCAAGCACGACATTGGTGCAGAGGATGATGGCAAGAGAAGCCAAAAAGAGAAAAGCTGCAAACTTGGCCATATTTGAGTAAGTTAATTTATTTGAATTTTTTTCTTATTATAAATTCGTAGCAAATTTCCAGCACGAAAAAACTTTTAAAACTGATAAAATTAATTGATTACATCTCCTGAATTTATGTCATTAGACCTATGGGATCTTTATTGCATGGAAGACAAATTTACTGAATAAATTGAACATTTCAAGGTATGTTGACTTTTGAGCAATTTCTATTAGAAACATTTATTTCACGGGGTAAATTAATGAGTCTCGGTATTTCCAATATTTAAATTCAATATTTAACTATTTCTTATACGCGCCAGCATGTTGGTAAATTTATTGAGAATTAATTTCAATTAATTGTCAATTTCCGTCCATTATTACTGATTAATGATTAAAGCTGAAAAAACAATTATTTTTGTGCAGACATTTTTGGTTAAATGTATTTTTTTTCAGGGTTTGTTTGTTAAATAAAATAAATTGTCAAAAAATATTTTTTCTATTTATTCATTTCCGTGTTTAAAATTGATAATATTTACATCTCCCCTTACCTAATCGTATGGACAAGTTGTAAAAACTTCAAATTATTGAAGAAAAATTGCGCCCTTGTCATGCGAAGAAATGAATGTCATCATTAATCAATTATTTAAGAAAGAAATTAAAATAAATACAAACTATATTAATTTCTTTATTACATTACCTACATACAAATTTTATTTAGATTTAATAAATTTCGAATATAAACATTGACGAAAGAATTATAAATTCATAGTGATTTTGACATTGATAAATGCTAATAATTAGTAATTAATTTACAAATATTTACATCAATGATTTTCAGTAAACAATGTTAAAATTAATTTTAGCACGCGCCATTACGCCGAAAAGTTATTTCTAGAAATAAACAAAGAATATTGAAAATTTAATGAAATTTAAAAATAATTAATTTTACACAAATTTAATAAAATTTTAAAATGAATAATTTTCCAAAAATTTAATAAATTTTAAAAATAAATAATTTTACACAAATTTAATAAATTTAAAAATAAATAATTTTACCCAAATTTAATGAAAAAAATGAATAATTTTACAAAATTTACCGCAATTTAAAAATAAATAATTTTACACAAATTTAATAAATTTAAAAATAAATAATTTTACAAAATTTTAGGAAATTTAAAAATGAATAATTTTACAAAATTATAGGAAATTTAAAAATGAATAATTTTACAAAATTTTAGGAAATTTAAAAATGAATAATTTTACAAAATTTAATGAAATTTCAAAATAAATAATTTTACACAAATTTAATGAAAAAAAATTATAAGTTTACAAAATTTAATGATTTTCAAAATAAATAATTTTACACAAATTTAATGAAACAAAATGAATAATTTTACAAAATTTAATGAATTTCAAAAACAAATGACTTTCTAAAATGTAAATCTCGAATCTTACGCGAATTGCATCGTCGCTCGCAATTCAGCACCGCACGATTACTGTACGTCCTCCCATTGGATGCGCAGACAGGGGCGTAGTTTGCTGTGGTGAGACAAGTTCCGCCGCAGCGTCCTTCCGCGGCATTGCTGGAAAGGACGATCATCAGACAAATTCCTAAAAGAGCTGGAAGCAATTTCATTTTCCCGGATTGACTATTTTGCCACAGCTAAATAAACAGCAACGAATTAAATTAATCAGCACAAAATGATTGTCGGCTTGTATTAAAAATATTTAAAGTCACAATTCTTTGGGCAAATGTCGTATTTATAGCAAAAACAAATGTGCAGGTATTTAAAGAATTGGTCCAAGTTTTGGTTAATGACAAGTCCGGAAGAAAAGTCAAAACCAGGAAGAATATCGTCAGCAATAGGATACCAAAGTACCGATTTCTATACCTTTGAAACAGAGAAATTGGCACTTTTTGATACTTCACCAACAATATATTAGCGGAAAGGGAAGTTTATGTGGTCAGTTTAATCAATTCACGGAAGCGTATATTTCTTGATTTATTAAGGAAATTTGCAGGGGTAATTATGAAAATGAGTTTATAATTATTAAATAACTGTATTCTTCCTTCACATTCACAAATGATCTGTTCATTTAATTATCAAGCTTCCGTTGGTGGTTGAAATATGTCTTAAAGTTTTCTTTTTCCGGGTTTTTTATAGAGTTCTCTTATAGCGAGAGTTCAGTGTAATTATTACATATTATGTACATAAATATTATGTGATTATGTATTATTATTAACATTATACAAATAACGTTGCTTTTAAGTAATAAACATAACAACAATATATACATTTTTTTACTTTCTTATTTATTAGCATTTTAGTTTCAAATAAACAAGGACGAAGCTTCTCTTTACTTCCATCGAACAATCCCAATAAATTCCAATTCCTCCCACAAGATAGAGCGCGAACGTTGTAAACATATCTCTCAACTTCTTCTATAGTTAAGTCGCGTCCCCACACCAAAACTGTTTTATAGAATCTCAGTTACCTCTGGATGATCATGAATAGACAAAGAAACGTTTTGTATTAATTTTTGTATCAATTTTTGTTTTATTTTTTGTTTTATTTTTTGTTTTAATTTTTGTTTTAATTTTTGTATTAATTTTTGTATTAATTTTTGTATTATTTTTGTATCAATTTTTGTATTAATTTTTGTATTAATTTTTGTATTAATTTTT